>VDFB02191666.1:0-21810 GCA_007258455.2 Sequoia sempervirens
GAGTTCCTTCATTTTTCGGGGAGACATCGCTATGTCGGCAAGACTTTATGCCGAAGGCAAAACCTTCGGTGAGACCATCAGTAGTCAGCCAGACATCATGTCAAAGATGCTTCCTTTCTTTCGTCGAGACTTCTTTATGTTGGTAGGACATCTCCCCGAGACCATCGTCCTACGCCAAAGGAAATCTGTTTCGGTGAGACATCATTCGGTCACCGAGACATCTCAGAGAGATCCACCTTTTCTCCCCGATGACATCTCCCTAAGCTCCTATTTCTTCGGCAAGATCCCCGGCCTTTGGCGAAACATCACGCCGATATCAATCCCTCTCGGCGAGACCTTTCACTATCGGTGAAACCTCATGGTGAATGTAAAACTTTATCTTCGATGATGGCCTGGTGAACAATTGTCTGCGTGACTCCCACCGGTCGGGAAGACTTCATAGCGGATGACAAGAGTCTTACTGATGGCCCTTTCTTTCTTGGCAAGACGATCAGCGGTCGACAAGACCTTTCATCGAATCCACCTCATTACACCGAGATCTTACCCTTTCGGTGGGACCTTGCTTGGTCGGCAGGACATCACCCCGACGTTGGCCATTTCGGCGAGACCAATTCTACCACCGGGACTTCTTGCCGAAGGTCTCATCTCTTGGTGAGCTCGGACCTCCTTTCGGGGAGACCACCACTTGTCGGCGAGACATCTTGGCAGGCCCAAAACCTTCGGCGAGCTCCCTTCATTTGGCCAGACCTTTTTTGATTGGCAAGACGTCACGCCGATGAGTCTCCTTTCGTCAATACATCCCCTCCTGTCGGCGAGATACTTCCCATGCAGAGGGAGATACAAAATCTCACAGCGATTAAAATGTCTTGCCGACTGGGACATTTCAAAATGAATAGAACCCCTGCTAGTTGGCAAGACAACTGGAAGGTCTTGCCGACTTTCTCCTTAGAGGAATTTTATGCAAAACTTGCCTACGGCAGACTTTTCAATTGAGCTCCTTGAGAAATGGATCAAAGGTATGATTTAATCATGCACAACAATGTCTCCATTTGGCCTTTATGAACACCTGAAACACAGATTGCCCTGCCTGATTGAGCCCGTAGGTGAAAATCAGGCAACAGTTCATTGAGGAACATGTAGTACAACCTATATGGTCTTCTACAAGCTAATAATAATTCACCGATTTCACAAGCATCATGTTTACCTTTATATGCTTTGTGAAATGATTCTTTTAGTAGTACTAACTCTTTTTTCAGCCTATTATTTTCAAATTTTGCATCCCTTAGAAAATAGCATCGCTTCATCCATTTCATTAATAATGGAGGGATATGTACCTGGAACCATTCTAAAACAATTGGTTCAGTTTGTGTCCCCTTAGACTCCATTATTGGCCTAGTGTCACTTTCTTGCAAATCCTACTCTAACTCCACAATTCTACTCATAAAAGCATTAAGTTCAATTTCCTGCCTATTTCTTTCTTCTTCAAAAGCATTAAATAATTGCATTAAATTGGTTTTCAAACCTTGAATATGCTTATCTTTCTCATACATATCAACCATGTGTTGCTTGCTTTGTTGATTCCATTGTTGGATTTGGTACTGCAACTATTTAACGAGTCTGTCTTTTTGTTCCATCTGCATTGTTAATTTTGTAATCTCTTGATCCCTTTTATTTACAATTGTAGCATGTGCCCCAATTTCTTCTTGTTGTTGGGTGATTTGTTCTTCATTACTCTATAACCTAGATTTTAATTCAACAATTTATGTTTTCAATTTCTCTAATTCCTCCTCTTTCTGACCAGATTCTACATCCCCTGTGTCCATAGAGAAAGATGGATTGGAAATTTTCATGTCAGTATGAGGTACATTCCCCGTGTCTGCAGAGAAAGGTGGATTGGGAATTTCCATGTCATTATGAGGTGCATTTTCCTCGGTATTAGGTACATTTTCAATTCTATCAAGAAAAGGAAAAAATCCCCCCACTGGTTCATCTTCAATCTCCACAGAATGTGGTGACTGTACTTTTTCCTCCTCCCGCTCCTTTGGAGATGGTGTTCTCTTTTCCTCATCCTTAGGCGATTGATCAAACTGATTTTCTATTTCACTTATTTCCTCACTACGAAGCTGACTTTCAGTTTCCACTACCCTTGTTTGAGTCTTGGCCTTTTTCTTTTTGGAAGTACTTCCTATGTCATAGGGTCCAGTTTCACTGGATCCTACAGACAACCTCTTACTTCTCCATAGAGGAGGGGTTGTTTGAAAAGTGACTTTATTCTGCTTCTTCCTCTTGCGAGGAGGCTCTTCTTCTTCTCTAGAGTGCACAATTTCCACATTCCCTGATTATCCCAGGGTTTCTAACACGTCTGACAAAGTTTCAGGTGCATCACCACTAGGAGTCATTGAGGTCTGTTGGGATTTAGGAGCACCTACGACCTCAAAGGAGGGTTCTTCTAAAGATTATTTTTTTTGTTTAGAGGACTTGCCCTCCTCAAGTGGTCTTTTAGACTCCACCTTTTCAAATTTTTGCAGAAACTTTTGCCATTTCTTTTTTGGATTTTTGTGAAAATGATACTTGCATATCAACTGCATAAGGCCATGATGTTTGAGGGGCCCTGTCCCAACTTTATATTTTTCCATCATGGAGATAATTGAATGACACAAAAGGCTGATAAATTAACCTTAAGAGAAGGGTCCTCAATGCCATGGTGTAAATGAATTAATAGGGAAAAAGGGGGTCCCACTACCGTAGTTATTTGTCCTTCATAGGTGAAATATTTGATTATTCAGGCTACGATAGTTCTCTAAGGTTATGGAATAGACATTCTATGGAAACCTTTGTTTTGTCCCTTGGTACTTATGGTGATTATAGGTTGAGGCTCCCCTTCCCTATGAAATAATTCTACTAGTCTTTGATACGTAACATTGGTAGTTTCATTTAGATCAATTCCTCTATTTTCAAGACCAAAAAGATGAACAATTATTTTTGAACTTACCCGGAATAGCTTCCCATGCACCATGGTTTGTCCCTCTGCAAAATTCTCAATGAAATATTTTACCAGCTGCTTTGTATAGCCCTCAAAAAATTTCATGAATTCCAGCCACCCAGATTTTTGAAATAGACCTGCAATATTGCTCAATGCCAACAATTGAGCTGCTAAGGTTGGTTCAAAATTTTTCTTGGCTCCTCCCATTTTTTTCTTCCCTTGCTGCTCTGCCAAATTTTGCAGAGCTCTATAATACTTCCTTGTTGAATTGCAGATGAAAAAGGGACACAATTTCGATATAACCAATGGAAGAGGAATTAATCACCTTACTTGAGTCCTTACTAAGTAATCATGACAATTTTTCATGGGGAATTACACAACCATTGTCGTACTTCTAGCAATCGTGCGATAGCACAAGTTTCAAAATTGTGAGAGGGAATGACTCATGCCAATTAATTAGTCTTTATTCAAAATAATTACTAACTTTAAATAAATAAGTTCGTACACACCTTATGTCTTGTCACTAAATCGAACATCACTCACCTTTTCTAACGCAATCGGATAGTTACATGATTTGGCAAGGGTGGCGACAAATAATAATGACATGGATGGGATGGTTTAAATGGCAGCAAAAATTATTATGACAAAAAGGAGTGTCATAATAATTTTAGTTATTATGGGAAGATTTGATATGATATGGTGAAATGACTATTAGGGAGAAGATCTCGAGGTAGCAGAAAATCAAATGATGGGAATGCGTAGAACTTAAGAAAAATCAAAATACTGAAAAAGGAAAAAGTTTATAAAAATTTGGGGCATTGCCGAAAAATGAAGCTAGGGTGGAAGAAGAGAAATTTTTGGAGCATCGTGGAGAGATGTCATCGGAATGTAGCAACAAGATTGAAGATTTCAGAGCATCGTTGAAAGATGTAGCCAAAGTAGCAACCAAAAATTTTTGGAGCATCGTCGAAAGATGCAGCCAGAGTAGCAACCAAATTTTTTTGGAGCATCGTCAAAAGATGCAGCCAAAGCAGCAATAAAAAATTTCCAGAGCATCGTCGAAAGATGCAACCAGAGCAGTAACCAAAAATTTCTGGAGCATTCGAACAAATTTCCGGAGCAACCAAACAAGTTCCGGAGCATCTTTGAAAGATGTCACCAAAAGGAAGAAACAACAAAATTTCAGATCATTGAAAGATGTAGCCAGAAGAAGGAAGAAGAATGTGACATTTTGGCCTTTGGCTTCCTGAAGCATCGTTGAGTGATGCATCATAATGCAGGATCAAAGTAAGGAGCGGGACAAGTCAATTTTACAGGTTTCAGAGCATAGCAGCAACAAGTTCCAGAGCATCGCAGTAGGGTGCGTTGGAATTTATGTTTACTAAAGAGATGAAGTCTTGCAAAATATAGACAAAATTTAGCCAAATCCAAATGA
The DNA here is from genome assembly GCA_007258455.2 of Sequoia sempervirens. Classification (NCBI taxonomy): domain Eukaryota; kingdom Viridiplantae; phylum Streptophyta; class Pinopsida; order Cupressales; family Cupressaceae; genus Sequoia; species Sequoia sempervirens. The sequence continues at coordinate 4,419 of VDFB02191666.1, forward strand.
TGAGGTTGATAAAGAAATTAAAAGAATCATTCTGAAATGAAGTAAATTCACACACTTTTTTTCTTTTTTTCTCTTTTTTTCTTTTTTTTTTTGGCATTTATTATGGGAAAAACTATATTGATTTTGTCATAGCAGAGTCAATGCACTGGATTTCTCCCTGCATTTCTACCATTTTTGTAAATTCTTCTTTATTAATAGGCTTATGGTAGTAGACAAGTAATCAATGTCCATTAACTAGGAGAGTTCGAGTATCACCATCAATGGGTTTCAGTTGGACCGAACCATTGGAAAATACCTCATAAATTTCATATGGTCCGAGCCAATGCATTCTGATTTTTCCCTGATGATCCTTGTATCTAGAATCAAACAATAATGCCCAATCCCCATTATGGAATTCTTTCTCCTTGATATGTTTATCATGCCAGACCTTGCATTGTTGTTGGACTAGCTCAGTTTGATGGATGACATCCAAACGGAGTTCATCTAGTTAACTAAGCTATAAAACTCTCTTGATTTGGGCTCGTTTAAGGTCTATACCCAACTCCATGGTTTTCCTAAGGGTTTGAGTTCAAATTTAATGGGAAAGAGGGGTTTCTTCCCAAAAACTAACTCGTATGGACTATAGCCAGTAGTTGATTTCCAGGTGGTGTTGTAATCCCAAATAGCTTCAAGTAGTTTTTGAGCCCAGTCTTTTCTTCCTGATGAAACCATTTTTGTTAAAATGTTTTCCAATTCCCTGTTAGTGACTTCGACCTGTCCATTCACCTGAGGGTGGTAAGGTGAGGACTTCTTGTGACTCACCTAGAAATGATCTATGAAGGATAACAAAACTTTAGACATAAACTAGGGGCCCTGATCTGTGACAATTGTCCTAGGAGCTCTAAATCTGAGGAAAATTTTGTTGTAAAGGAAATTATCTACTTGTTCGTCCCTAGCAACATGTAGGGCTTGCACTTCTGCCCACTTAGTCAGGTAGTCGGTACAAAACAAAATGTACTCTTTTCCTTGTGAAGGAGGGTTATAGGGCCGATAAAATTCAATCCCCATTTTTCAAATGGTTCAAGGACTTCCTGAGGCTGCAGGAACATTTCATTAGATGCAGTTGGTCTTCCTACTCTTTGACATTCATCGCATCTATGAACATATTTCTTGATGTCCTTATGCATAGAAGGCCATTAGTATCTTGCTCCCAAAATCTTGTGAGTTGTCCTTTTAGCAGAATAATGCCCTCCAGAAGGATCATCATGACAAACTCTAAGGATACTATAGGTCTCATCTACCCTAACACAACGTTGTAGAACCATATTAGGTCCACATCAAAATAGGATCCCATTAATCCATTTGAAAGGGGCACTTTCTCTAGCAAGGTGTTTCTTTTGTTTTGATGAAAAATAAGGTGGTACCTCTGCAGTGGCCAATTAGTTTGCAATATCGAAAAACCAAGGGGTTTTAGTAGAGATGGGGAACAAATTTTCATCTGAGAAATCATCATGTACCGAAGCACAATCAACATCATGTTTAATCTAGGATAAGAAATCCATGACTACATTGGACTTCCCTAGTTTTTCAATAATTGTCACATTGAATTCCTAGAGAAGAAGCAACCACCTAATTATCCTTGCATTTACTACAGGTTTATTCATGAAGTACTTGATGGTTGAGTGATTTTTGTACACTATTACTTTGTATCCCATGATATAATGTCAAAATTTCTTGATTGCATGAAGTACAGCCAAGAATTATTTCTCTGTTGTGGTATAATTCCTTTCTGTTGGAATCAAATTCTTACTAATAAAATATATGGCATATTTTCCCCCATTCTCATCTTCTTGTCCTAGAACCGCTCCAATGGCATCATCAGATATGTCAGCATAGATATGGAATGGATGGTTCCAATTAGGTCCACAAAGGACAAGAGCAAAGATGAGTTTCTCCCTAATCAGGTGTCCATATGAACTCTACATTCTTCTGAAGAATGGAAAACATAGGGGAAGTGATTTCGCTAAAATTTTCTATAAATCTTCGATAGTATCCAACATACCCTAAGAAACTTCTAACATCAATCTGGGTTTTCTAGATTTTGAGTTCTTGTATTGCTTCGATTTTCTTAGGATCAACCTTAATTCCTTCAGTTGAAATATGATGTCCCAACACTATTCCTTGTTCCACCATTATTAGACATTTCTCGTGGCTTAGGTACAAACGATGATCCTCACATCACTTCAACACCTTATCTAGATTTTTTAGGGCCTCATCAAAGGTTGAACCATATACAATGAATTCTTCCATATAAACTTCCACACACTCACTCACCAACTCAACAAATATAGCCAAGATAGCTCTCTAGAACATTGCAAAAGCATTACATAGTCCAAAGGGAAGAACTCGATATGAAAATGTCCCCCAAGGGTAGGTAAAGTTCATCTTATCTTGGTCTTTTGCTGCTACTTGTATCTAGTTGTAACCACTAAATCTATCCAAAAATGAAAAATATTTCCTCCCAGCCAAGTTATCCAACACCTAGTCTACAAATGGTAGAGGGAAATAATATTTGTGTGTTGCTTTGTTAAGTTCCCTATAGTCTACACACACTCTCCACTTTCCGTTCTTATTTGGAACCACAACCAAAGGTGACACCCATTTGCTGTCAGAAATTGAGTAGATAAACCCTACTTGTAGGAGTTTCTCAATTTCAATTTTCACGATGTCTTTCAGAGTAGGATTGATTCTCCATTGTGGTTGAAGAACAGGTCAAACATCCGTAGTATAGATATGATGAGTACACATGCTGGGGTGTATTCCTCTCATATCTGTATAGTCCCAAGCAAAAGCTTTAGATCTATTCACCGGGGTGTCAAACAATTTGGGTTCTTCCGACTCAGTCAATCAACTACTAATGTTCAAAGTCTTTCCTGGCAGCAACATAATGCTTTTAACTCTCAGATGGTTGGATGTGATAGTATACATGGGCCTTATCAAGGTGTTAAGAGGATAACTATGAGGTATTGTTTTATGAAGCCTGGCAACATCTGCAAAGAAATGGCGCATTTTTTGAACTAGGTTTGTCAAAGGACAAGGTGATCCCATGAAACTGGAATTATCAAATTATGTGTGATCTATGTTGATTGGGTGTCCTAGGATCTCTTATATGTCTATCATCTCCTCACCACTCGAATCCATAGTAAGACTTTCCACGTTGTTTTCCAATTCATCCTCTAATTCCTCACCATGTTGTTTGATGACTACCATGGCCAATGAAGCCAAAATTTCCTGTTCGTTGGGACTTTTTGGTTCATCAACCCATACTTTATTGTGTTCAATAGGCCTGGTAGGAGGATACAAATACAAATGTTTTATATTAGGTCCATGTGAATTCCTCCCTCTCTACAGTCAATTTTGGATGCAACAGTAGCCATCCATGGTCGTCTGAGAATTATTGGATAACTATCTTTAGGTGTAAGGGACTCAATTATTTGAAAATCTATTGGATATTCCCATCCATCCACCTTAACAAGAACATTTTCAATGACGCCCTTGGGAATAACTATGGATTGATTTACCATATGCAAGACTGTAGTTGTGGGACATAAATTAGTAAGTTCTAGCTTTTCCATCACATCAACAGTCATTATGTTAATGGCTGCTCCAAGGTCCACCAAAGAATTAGGTATTGCTACCTCATTAACTGTTACTGTTATAAGTGGACTACCTGGATCATCGTATTTCAGAACAGTGGTCATCCCAACCAACAGGTCAGCTAGATAACTATTTATGTGGACAGTATTTATTCATTTTGGTTTCCTCCCTGGAGTTTTGATACACAATTGTTTGATCAGCTGGTTTAACTCGGGTATCTCCTTAATCGCTTGTAGCAAAGGAACTTCAATATGCAACTGTTTAATTTCTTGTATCAATGCAGTTTTGGTAGATGTCGTCATTTCCAGAGTATCTTTCATAGTAATTGGTTTCAGACACTCTAAAAAGGTGTTTTGATTTTATCCTTAGGAGTGGAATCCTTCAAAATTTTAGTTGGAGACTGACCCCCCTCCTCCTAAGGTAGGTCGAAAGCTCCAGCTGAAGATAACAGGTCGGGCTTGTTTTGAGTAACTTCTAGGGCTTGTTCTATGGATGTGGGAATTGTTGTGGTTTTCTCAATAGACTTCTTAATAGGTTCATTGAGAATTTCTTCAATATTCGGTTGTGAAAGTGTTTTTCCAAACCTCAATTGCGAGTTTCCACAATGTATTGTGTTAAGTCTAGTGATATTGTCTTGTTCGGTGGAATACACTGGAGTATTTGGGTGATTTTTCTTTGGGTTCAGAATGGGTTGTGCCGAAAGTGGTGGTTGGTTAACTTGTTCGATTTGTTGAGTATTCTAGGGAGGTGGTAAAAGATTTTATTTTGAGTAGGCATCCTTTTGGGACCAGTATAGAACTAATGTTGAGGTTGATTCCATTGAGGAATGGGATTTTGAGGGTACCACTAATGTTGAGGCTAGTTAGGCCACTGAGGATCACCCCAAGATTGATTTTCCCATTTAGGTGGTGCCCAAGGATAAGTTCCCCAATTAGGTGGTATTGGAGCTGGTGCCTGAGGCCAGGGTGTTTCCCATTGATTATTGTTCCAATTGGGTTCGGGTCTCCAGTTAGGGTTTGAATTCTGGCCATAGGAAAAATTTCCTCCAGTTCTTTGATTTACAATGTTGACTTCTTCCTCAACCAGGGGTGTTCTTTTCTTGGAATTCTTGATGGAATTTAGAAGCTCACACTGATTGGTAGGGTGATTTTTGTCACATACTTGACAAATGTCAATTTTGTCAACTTTTTCCAAAGGGAACTCCCTTAGCAAATTTTTTTTTCAACACTTGGGGCAGTAAATGGACAAAGTCTTAGGATTTCAGGTTTTAGCCTGTATGTTGTCTAACATGGTGTTTAGCTAAACAAGAATGTCAGTCTTGAAGTTGGATGACTCTTCACATAATTTTCCTATTTCATTAGGACCTTTAAAGAGGATGGACTTCCAGATACCTCCTTGAGTACAAGAGAAATTCTGACACAATTCAGTAATATCATCCAAGTCCAGTTGGGACACATCTCCTTTTCCCATTAAATCCAAGCTCCTTTGAGCTTCGTCATCGAGACCTTTAAGGAATAGGGTCTTCAGGATATCAAGACTTATGACTTCTCCACCACATCGTTTAGATAAGAAGGTAAACCTATCTAGGTAATCCTCTAGACTTTCATCCTCATTCTGCCTTATTTTGAATAGTTATTCTTTTCTATTGCTAATCCTACAGTAACTTTGGTATTTCTCCAAAAAGGTAGACTCCATTTCATCACAGGAGGTTATTAATTGAGAAGCTAATCCCATAAACCAACACATGGCTGAGTCTTTCAAAGTGGAGGGGAAAATCTTTAGTTTCTAATTATCATTCTTGTATTCATATGCCTGACACAATACTTTAAACACAAATAGAAACTGGTCAGGGTCCTCAATAGACAAGCCTCAAAAGGTTGGCAAGATGGCCAGTGAGATATTTTTCATTGTTGTATCGTCATATGCATCAATAGCAATAGGATAAGTGAATGTGCATGGTGGTGGAGGATTATTGTTGTTGGTGACATTTCTACGGTCACCCATGATGTGGAAGGGAATGTGATCCTCTTAAAAAATTTGCTCAGTTGGGCGAGGTTCTGGAGTTTGCAAAGGAATATGCTTCTCTACAACTATGTGTGGGTATGTGTAGGATCATCATGGAAAAAATAGGCCCTTAAGTGGCAAAAAAATCAGAAAAATCAAAGTTAGGAAACTTGACATAAAAATTTGAATAAGTTATCTATATTATTTCAAAAATATTTAAGAATAGAATGTGTAGCAAATTGAATGTAATTTCTAAACTACTAGGTTTATTTTTAAAAAAACTATTTGTTGAAAATTTGAAATTTCAATGTAGTAGTACTTAAATTTCAGGAAAAAAATAAGAAGTAGGTGTCTGTCTGGCCACCCTAACCACAATAAAATTGTAATATTTTTTTATAATATTTTAGATATAAGTAGAGGACTCATGTTTGGATGTGATGCATATTTTTTTCCAAGTAAATAATTACTTATGAATTTTTTATTACAACTTTTAAAAAATATAAAAACTCGTATGTCTAACCACCTTAACTTGGTCAAAACTTCATGAAATTCATTTTTTTTCTTTTAATCCTATAGTATGTGAAACCTAGAATGTGATGCATGTTTTGGATTCAAAAAATGTATACCGTTTGTAAGTTATAGATTTTTTTTAATCAGCCTATCAATCAGGATTTTAGTCATAATTCAAATATAAAATGAATAATAATAATTTATTAAATTCAAAGTAAAGCATAATTTATATTGGTGGAAAGCTAAGAATCTCTTTTAAAAACCCTTTTCGTTTCAAATTTTTTGGTAAAAAAAAAGTCATCAGCCACATACCCTACACATACGCATCATATCACCACTTTTTGGCCCATCATGATCCTGCACATACATGTGTTCTCTTTCTGGGGTATGTGGGAAGGTCTCAGGTTGATCCTGCTTGGTCAATTCCTTAGTAAGTTCTTGATCTAAGTTTCCTTCCTCCCTACTTGTTGTTGGTATGTCGATTGGGGGGTTTTTGGTATGAATCTTTTGTGGGGGCCTCATTTCCTGACCATGCAAAAAAGAAGCCAAAGGACTATTTTTGTTTCTAAAAGACGTATTCAAGGTATCTCCTACTAACACTAGGAAAAGAAGGGTCCCCGACAATGGCGCCAAAAAGTGATAGGCTGTCGTTAGGTCCTAACACTTAGTTAATAAACACATTAATATATCGACCGGGTAGTGTCCAAAGGCTATATGCAATAAAAGACATCTCAATTATCTCTCTTAGGTTTCCTACCGAATAGCTAAAATAAAACTCTAAACTAAGAAGCCACTAAAATTAGAAAGCAGGAAATCATCTATCTAGAAAGCTTGAAATAACTAAACTAGAAAGTAGAAAACTATGAATCTAAAAAGCATAACCACTAAATTAGAAAGCATGGAAATGATTAAACTAAGAAATGTATAGATTGCTGAAGAAGTAAAGCTTGTAAAGAAACTAGGAAACATTGATCCAATCAAAAGATAACAATCTAAAACAACTAGCAGAAAATGATGTAACAATCTGAAACAACTGAAAGAAGGTGCTCTGGAACTTGAGACACTAAATTCAAAGACTACAAACTCAGCTACAACCTGCAGGATTGATCTTAATAGAATTACACATTTGAAAATAAATTCGCATTTTAATTATTATCTACTAAAGGAAAGTGCAGAATTAGAAGTAAAATACTTATCTATCTAATCTACAACCCCTCGAGTGGCTAGCTCTCGGGTGCTTCTACGCCTAGCTCAGATCACCTACTCTGGTAACTCCAAATTACTTCATTCAAAGAACTCCATTCACATTATTCATTAACTCCAAAAGTGGTGGGAAAACTAATTTTATTCATATGAAAAGTTTAACTTAAAAAACATAGTGGCAGCATAACGATATTCTTCTGTATATCATCATTTTCAATAGTTACATATGTATATGAAAGAAACTAACAAAATCCTACTTTTCAGTTGGTAAATTCTTCAACTGATTCTCAAAAATTAACATAATTTAAAGCCCATGACATGAAAATATTAAAGAGGCTCGACACGAGCCATAAATTCTTTAGAACTGAAAATAATAAAAACTATAAAAACTCAATCCATCATGTATGCTCCTGAAATTTCAGCACCTATTCACTTGTCTTCAACGGTGCTGAAATTTGTGTTAAATCCTCTTTGAATGGAATGGTAACCGATGGTGGAAGTTGACCTGTGGAATACTCAAAAAATAAACCATTAAGTCAACACAAATTAGCTTATTTCAACTAATTTCAAGAAATAAAGACTATACGCTTATTCACAAAAAGAAGGCAATTACTTATCCTAAAGATAATTAATTGGCAAGGCAAGGTTGGATTAAAGGTGTAAGGTTGAGTATTGAGTCCATTATATTGATGAGGTTATTTTTACCTAATCACTTTTGTTGCATCAGAGGGACTAAAACTTTGTTCTCACCGATGTTTGTTTCTCCCTTCGATATAAACTTCAATCATGTGCTTATTTTAGGTTATTGATGGGATGTCAAAACTACTTCCTTTGATATTGGATGGTCTTCAATTTAGGTTTTCACATTTTTTATCTTTGTTCCTCTGTCTCTGCCAAATTCCATCATTTGCTTCTCTCTGCTTGGGCTTCTCCTCAAGTGGTATTTGTTATGGAGAATTTATTGGAATAATATCTACAAGTTGTGATGGGCCATCAAAGAGATCGTCCAAAGTGTATGTGTGCTTGATTTGAATATTTTATATGGTCGCCCTTTCTCATCAATGAAGGTTTTATTTAGTGTATCCCCTCCTCCTGCAATCTTCCCCAAATACTGTGTACATATGATGTTGATCCATCTCCTTTGAGCTTGAGGCTCGTTGAATGCTCCCTCCCTTGTAGAGTCTGGAGACGAGTAAATGAAAATAGAAGGAAGTATACCTTTATCTCATATTTTTGCATGGAGCTTAAGTGTTTCCTCTAGTTTCCCTTCTTTGCAATAACCATTTATCACAATATTGTAGTGTAGAATAGGGGGATTCACTACTCACGAGTTATCTTCATTCAGAGAGCCTCATGGGGCGAACTTCCCTAAACTACCTCAATGGAACAGTGGTGAAAGTTTTAGAATCTAAAAGAGCGGGTCACAAAGATTTTCTAGACAGACTGACAAGCTCTCGGCCAAAGGATGGAAGCGCATACTATGGATGACAGTGTGACGCATTGGCATCTCATACGAACCAAAGAACGAGAAATCACAGAAAATATCTAAATGACTACTAGCAAATAGATTACTAAGAATTAACAGAATGCGATAAAGTAGCAGAATGTAATAGAACTGAAATAAAGTGAGGTAGGAATGATAAAGATAAGGAGGAGAAAGAAAGGAGATACTTACAACCACGCGAGCGATGAAGCTCCGAGCTCGTGAATGTATTCAATACCTGCACACAAGAGGGAGAGAGAAATTGTTGGGGCTGTATAGGGGTCTGCATTAGTCAGACCCCGTTTTGGTATTCCCACCTCCACAGACAACCAAAAAGATAGAGAGAAAAGTGGAAATGAAGTAAAGAGCACTAAAGCACTACAAAATAGTGTTATACTACTCAACCAAGTAATAGAGGAGAGGAGTGAAATATTACCACCTCCACCAAGAGCGCTCAAGGATAATGGGGGAGAAAATGAGAGGAACTCAAGCCTCTGTTGCAATGATGTTTTGTTCCACACTTGCTCTACTGAAGTGATGGAGTGTTGATGTTGTTGTTGTGAAGTGTAAAGTGTTTGGAGATTGAAGAGATGGTGAAGAAGCTTCTTAGAGCTTGTGAAGAGATTGTGAAGATTTTGTATGAATTGAAGAATTCCTTAGAAGATGAAATGCATATGGAAAGAGTGAATTTGAAGGGGAGATGAAGAAAACGGCCATATTTAGGTCAGTTGGCCGAAGGGGCGTTACAATTTGACTCCCAATGAGAAGTGTAATGCCTCTGCAAGCTCCAGATGTGGGAATCTGTCAGAGATGTAAGTGTGTCACGCGGACGTTTGCACACTGCGCGAGCATCCCCGACAGAAATGCCTCCACTGATGCTCAAAACAGACACCAAGTGTGATGCAAGTAGCGGGCTTAGTTGTAATTAAGCCTCTAAACTTGGTTTTCTAAGGTGGATAAAGGAAAAAAGGGGATTGTGCATGGGGTGAAAATTCACTCTTATACATTTTTCCCCCACTTTAGTGAGCACAAATGTTGATGAATGCTTTTGTAAAGTAGATCAGAGAAGTAGTAGGATTAGAAATGTATACATGAACCGTCGAGGAAGCAAACCGCAATCTGGCGAACCCAAGAGTACAGGATCAAAATAGGACTTCATAGTTTCGCAGAACTATGAAGTTGAAGAAAGAGCATATACTCAAGATGAAGAAGATGTTGATCTTCAATCCGGTATATACAATTGAGAAGAGAATGAAAGAAGTGAATGCAAGAGTGATAAAAGAAATCCTCACTCGAGGAGGAGAACCATCTCACAAAAGAGGTGATAAAAGCAATTCCCGCTCGAGGAGAAAACCTGTATCACAAAATAAAATTGATAAAAGCAATCCCCGCTCGACGAGGAAAACCTGTATCACGAAATATAGGTGATAAAAGAAAAGCCCGCTCAAGGAGGAGAACCCGTATCACCAAGTAAGTATGTTAATGAGCTTTACAGGTTCTCGGTCCTATAGAGCAAGTAAGTAGACAGTCACACAAACATCATCAAGTTGGAAGACTTTCAAAGGGGTCCCTCAAGAACCCTTCAAAAGGAAGAGGAGTGCACTCAAGGGATGCATTGTTTGAAAAGAGAGGTCTAGTCAGGTTGCCCCCAAGCTAGACTCAAAGACATGAAATAGGTCTAGTTGGGCTGCCCTCAGGCTAGAATCCAATGAATTTGTTTGAGAGAAAATATTTCAAAGAGGTCCCTCGGGAACCCTTCAAAACTGAAAAGGGGTCCACTCAAGGGATGCTTCATTTAAAAGACATAGAGAAGAGAGGGGGTCCTTAAGAAGGACACACATCTCCAAGATGAGTTATCGCTACCCCCATCATACAGGGGAGGAGAACCATGCAAGACACAGGATAGAGGTGAACCTTGATATCACTTGTCAGGAAAAGTAAAGGAAAGTGCATCAATCAAATGGGAGTTTGATGGAACATAAATCAAGAAGTTGTATTTTATCTTTCAAAGCTTTACATTCACTAGTGGAATGGACAGGTGATCGATGGTATGCATAGAAGAATTTTTTTGTTTCATCATGTTTGTGAGATTTCTTGTGCATAGGAGAAGGAAGAGTGATTAAGCAAGCTTTTAGAAGCCACAAAAAAATACGCTTTTGCTCAGATAAAGGATGGGGAGCAGGAAGTAGACCTTTCTCTTGTGGACAAAAGTTTGACTTCTTACAAGAAGAAGGCACGAAGATAGAAGACAATGGAGGAAGAATATTTTCAACAGGACGAGGTTGAGAAGAATTCATGTCACTCAACCATGGATTCCATTTAGATTGTTCCTTCGAGCAACCAAGTCCCAAAGTATGCTTACAGGGTGTGAATTTTGTAGGGACCTGAATGCCTTGTTCGTTATGCCCACAACCTTTACACTCATAGCCATATTTAGAGACAAGCTTAAAGCCAAGGCCATAACGTGTTAGAAAATATTGAGGAGGAGGATCCTCATAGATAGAAATTTCCCAACAATGGGCATCACACTCTTCTATGGGATTGCCATCATCCTTATTAACCGGACTGTCGACATTGTCTTCTTTAGCAGAAGTGTAATCCTCTTCCTCAGAAGGAGGATCAACACTAAGGATATTACAATTTATGCCCACACTACCCTACAATATAGGAGAATAACCATCTCTGATAACAGGGGTGGATGATTTTTTCAAAAGGTCTAAGTAGATCGAGTCGATTTTATATTCCTGAATGAAGGAATCTACGAAGTCTAGAGAACCCCAATCATCACCAAGACATGCATTCTCTTGAGAAGAGGAAGACTTAGGATTTCTTGCTTCAAAAGGATCTTCCTCAAGGAAATTTATCTTGAGAGTACCCTTTGTAGTAAGTACTACTGGAGTAAACATCGACACATTGGAAGACATTGAAGGGATAAGAATATGCGCAACTGAAGCTCAACCAACAACTACCATCTCGCATAAGTGCATAGCATCAGGGTCAGCCTTGACTGTGACTACTTTATTGTTGCAAATGAACTTAATAGATTTATGCAAGGTAGACAAGACTGCACCCATAGCATGAATCCATGGTCTACCAAGAAGAAGGTTATAAGGTAGCTTTTCTGACATAACATATACAAGGGTAGGTATGGTAATGGTTCCCAACCTCAAAGGCAAGACTATCATGCCTAGGGCTTGTCAACCAACATTATCAAACCCATGAATGACAACAAAAGATACATTAAGAGAAGACGAATCAATATTAATATAAGGTAATAGATCAATACTGCACACATTGAGTGGCGAACCGATGTCAATGAGAGTACGTCTAATGCCAATTTTATTAATGTTAACTATGATCATTAGAGGGTATGCTTGCTTCTGTACTTCTGGAGGCAGGAGATCTTGTAGATAGAATGTGATATTCAGCAAATCCACACAAATATACACCATCAACGCATTAGCATCCATTAGCCTAACGGAAGAAGGCAAGAGGATCTTTTGTAAGGATTCCTGAAGCATACCTTGATAAACTAGAGTAGACTAAAGCAAGTCCCACAGTGAGATCTTTTCCAGAGTAACTTGGAGTTTCTTGACAAGATCATAATCACTAGGTGCTTGAGGAAGGCTTGGTTTTTTATTCATATTATTCTCATAGGTATGGGATACTGCTTTGTAAGAGTGAGCCTTAGAAGGATCAATGGAACCACCATCAAATGGAACTCCACCAATAGAACAAATCCTTTTAGAAGAAGGACTAGCTAGAGTCACGTAAATGATCAGTCTCTTAGGCCTTTGAGGGGCAGCAAAGACATAGACTTCATTTACAAAATCATCACAGCTAGTAGGACAATTATTTGAATACATATTCTCAACATCAATCCAAATAGGATCAAATGTGGAATGATTATTTGAAGAAACATTCTCAACATCGATCCAAGGAGAATCATATGTGGAAGGAGATTCAAAATTCACTAATGTGCCATCTCTAGAAGAGAGTGCATCCGAACAAAGATAAGATTCACCATTCACAAATGCAATGCCTGCAAAAGAGAGTGTATTGGAAGGTATAGGAGATTAATCATTCACAGATGCATCATATCTAGAAGAGAGTGCATTGGAATGAAGAGAAGGTTCATCATTCACAAATGCATCATCCCTATAAGGGAGTGCATTGGAATGAAGAGTAGGTAAAGTAATATTGAGAAATGTATCAATGATTTCATCTTCTTGCAACAAAATATCCTCTAAAGCAAGAGGACATTCGTGAGAAGTATCAAAGACACCGAGTGACATAGGAAAAGCTAAGTCACCATCACACACATGAAATGGAACATCATTAACATTTTGAACAAAATTAGATACTGAACTAATAACAGAAGATATTAAATTCATTATGATGTTTTCTGTATTTTCTATGTTCTAGTAATTCGCATTTTTGGAGGTCTCCAGAGCAGAATTTGAGGTCATAACTTGCATCAGCCCCTAATATTTGACTACTAAAGGTATTGGTATTTTAGGGAATGAACTAGTCCTATAGGAGACCTTTCCAACGGTGCAAACGGTTCTGAATTCCGAGCACCGAGTCAAAAGTTATGACCCTGCAAAGTAGGGGAAAATAAATTCCTAGTTTTTTGAAGAACATTGTTCTTCACGTAAGGTTCACCAAAATGTAGAATAGGAGGATTCCCTACTCACGAGTTCTCTTCATTCAAAGAGCCTCACGGGGCGAACTTCCCTAAACTACCTCAATGGAATAGCGACGAGAGTTTTAGAATCTAAAATAGTAGGTCATAGAGATTTTCTGGACAAACTTACGAGCTCTCGGCCAAAGGACGAAAGTGCAAACTACTGACGACAGTGTGGCGCGTTGGCGTCTCGAAGGCACGTTGGCGTCTTGTACAAACCAGAGAATGAGAATATCACATAAAAAATCTAAATGACTACTAGCAAACATATTACTAAGAATTAACATAATGTGATAAAGTAGCAAAATGTAATAGAATTGAAATAAAGTGAGGTAGGAATGATAAAGATAAGGAGGAGAAAGAAAGGAAATACTTACAACCACGTGAGTGATGAAGCTTCCAGCTCGTGAGTGTCTTCAATACCTACACACAAGAGGGAGAGAGAAATTGTTGGGGCTATATAGGGGTCTGACTAAGGTCTACCTCAATTAGACCCCGTTTTGGTGTTCCCACCTCCACGAACAACCAGATAGATAGAGAGAAAAGTGGAAATGAAGTAAAGAGCACTAAAGCAATACAAAACAGTGTTATGCTACTCAACCAAGTAATAGAGGAGAGGAGTGAAATATTACCACCTCCACCAAGAGTGCTCAAGGCTAATGGGGGAGAAAATGAGAACTCAAGCCTCTGCTGCAATGGTGTTTTGTTCCACACTTACTCTACTAAATTGATGGAGTGTTGTTGTTGCTGTTGTGAAGTGTAAAGTGTTTGGAGATTGAAGAGATGGTGAAGAAGCTCCTTAGAGCTTGTGAAGAGATTGTGAAGCTTGTGAATGAAGTGAAGAAGTCCTTAGAAGATGAAATGCATATGGAAGAAGTGAATTTGAAGGGGAGATGAAGAAAACGGCCATATTCAGGTCGATCAGCCAAAGGGGGCGTTACATCTTGACTCCCAATGAGAAGTGTAACACCTCCACAAGCTCCAGATGCGGGAATCTATTAAGGACATAAGCATTGTGTGGACGTCCACACGCCGCATGGGCATCCCCGACAGAAACGCCTCCACCGACACTCAAAATAGAAGCCAAGTGTGATGCAAGCAGTGGGCTTAGTTGTAATTAATCCTCTGAACTTGGTTTTCTAAGGTGGATCAAGGAAAAAATGGGATTTGCACATGGGGTGCAAATTCACTCTTATACTTGTAGATGACTTCGCTAGGTGCCATATCTATCTCCAGCATTTCATTCAGAAGATTTTTGGCTTCAATTTGTCCCTTAGTAAGAAGTCCATGAATAATAGGAAAACATTGGGTCTTATTCCTCTTTGAAGCATTTCATCTTAAAGTTCAAAAGCCCTTTTAGAATCCCCTTAGTTACAATAACCATTTATGAGTGTATCGCAGATGATAATGTTTGGTACTAAACCCTTCTCCATCACTTGAGATAAATAGTTGCTTGCCTCATCATCTCTTTCTTCCTTACACAGTCCTTTGATCAAAAGCATCAATTTAAGGCCTTTGTTCGCCTTACCCATTTAGAAAAAGGTCTGAATAATAGTGTTGTATGATACAACTATAGGCTTGCATCCGATGATCTCCATATGGTTCAAAAACTCTCCTGCTTTTGTTAGTTTTCCTTCCTTGCATAGAGCATATATGTATTAGAAATGATATCAAAGCTAATCATTTTTGCACTGTAACATCCTAAGAATGATAAAACATTGAACTCAAACTTTTCAAAAATTAAAATGCATGGCCTTGTTCCAGCATCATCTTCATGAGAAGCAATGACAACACCAAACTTTAGACACTCACAATCTACAACCAACTTGATCGTTCTTTCCCAAGACACAAACTCTTAGAGATCAATTGCTACAGGAACTTACAAGTTCTTGACAAACCAATTGGCCTTAACTAAGACATTCACATAAACTTGAAACCAAAACTTAACAGACGAAATTACCGCACTCATATGTACATTGGAAGGATAACATTTTATTAATGCACAATATTATTCAATTACAAATCATTCTTGACCCCACATGATTGATCTCATAGTTTACTCAACCTCCACCACACTATACTCTTCTCTCTTAACTCGCTATGATGCTCCTCTGAACTTTCGGCCTTACTCCATTCTCAGCCTCTGTAACACTTCAATCACACTTGACTTTATTTTCGCTCTCATTCTTTATACTTGACCTGTTCTTTATCTTCCTTCCACGACTTTGATTATCCTTTCCTTATCAGCCTCTCTACACTCCCCTTTGCCATCTATTTAGCCTTCTCAGCCCTTCTCTAGTATGTCTTCGACCCCTCTTCATTTATCGACCCTTATACTCTTCTCGGCCTACACACTCCTTTTGTCATTAACTAGAATCCCTTATTTTTATCAGACCTCCTTCGAATCTCCTTTAGTCACTTATTGCATCAAAACAGCCTTCCCCACTCCTTGTTTGACAGATCTTCTCCTTTCAGCCTTCATTTCCCATATCATCCTTCATCTCAATCCATTTCCACTATTCTTTATCGACACCCCCTTTATGGGTATTCAGCCTCTCCTTATGGCCACATTCTATATTGGCCTTCGGCCCCTTCTTCTTTGTTATGAAATAACTTGCACAATAGAAGAATATGATATGAAATATGCTGCAAATACTTGATAATAACGAGAATAACAAGCCACTTCGAGGGGGAAAACCTCCAAATATCTCTAATGAGAACACACTTCACCTTGATGATGAAATAAGACTCACAACCTCCTATATATATACCTATTTATGCCAAGGATATCACCTAGGCCGACTTAGACACACCTATATAAGACTTAGGCCGACCTAAAAACTAAATAACAATATACTAATGATAATATGACTTAATAGAGAGTTAAGATAGCCACAAGCCGACTATTCATAACCCGATGTACAATAATATTAAGGGCGTAGCATGCCCCCCTTCTTCAAAGAAGCATTGTCCTCAATGCTAATCAAGTTTGGAAACTTTTGAATGAACTCCTCGTCTTCCCATGTGGCATCTTCAACTGGTAAATTCTTCCATTGGATGAGATACTCAGTGATAGTTCTATTCCTCAACTTCTTTGTGCGTGTTTGACGAATGCACTCTGGTTCCAAAATGATTCTTCCTTCTTCATCCAGCTCGGGAAGTGTTGTTTGAGTGGGAATATTATGCCCAATTACCTTCTTCAAACAGGAAACATGAAAAACTGGATGTATCTTTGTTGTTAATTGCTTAACTCAAACATAGGAAACACTACGGTCTACCTTAGTTTAGTGTGGTTATATAATACTTTGGAACAACTTATTATTCTTTCTTTGCTGCTTTAGTGAGATTTGTATAAGGCTGCAATCTCAAGAAGACCCAATCCCCAACTTCAAAACTTCTTTCACTACGATGTTGGTCTACTTCTTGTTTCATTTGATTTTGTGCCATGGCTAAATTCTCCTTGAGTCCTAAAAGTACTTGTTATTGATGAAGCAAGTGGTCTTCTACTGCCTGAACTCTTGGGGACACCTTAATTGATGATGTGATGGAAGGAGGATGATATCCATAAAGTGCCAAAAATGGAGACATTTTTGATGAGCTATGAAAAGAAGTGTTATACCACCATTCCGCAAGTGGTAGCCAATCTACCCACTGGGATTGTTTCTCTAAAGTGAAACAACGTAGATATCCTTCCAAACACTTATTAACAACCTCTGTTTTCCCATCTGATTGAGGGTGGTATGAAGAGCTAAGAGCCAATTGAGTACCCAAACATGAGAATAAATATTTCCAAAAGTGACTAGTGGGAATGACGGATCGATCTGCTAATAACTTTAGGTGTACCATGTAGCTTTTGGATATTCTCCAAA
>VDFB02191668.1:0-14290 GCA_007258455.2 Sequoia sempervirens
CAAGCTTCAACATTTTCAGGTTCTAGCTGTAAAACACTTTCAAATGCTTGTTTGGCTTTCTTAAGCTGACCAAGTTTGTAGCGGCTCAAGCCTAAACCAATTCTTACTACTGCAGGGCAACCAGGATAAGCTCGCAAAGCCTTCTTATACAACTCCAATGATTCGGTATACCGTCCACAGTTGAATTGCACGCAGGCTTGACCAAGAAGTGCAGGAACATTATCAGGTTGTCCATCTAGCACAATCTTGAATGCACCATATGCTTTTTCATGGTCTCCTCTTGCTAAAAGCAATTGACCTTTTCCAACCGAAGTTGATGGGTCGAGATTATCAATTCTAGAAGCCTTGTTATAGTAAAATGTTGCACAAACGATTTGTTCTTCCTTCTCTGAATCCTTTGTCTTAATCTTACCAACATTGTTGTAGTATGCACCAAGGGCATTTAAAATGGCAATTCTGTCATACCTCACATCAGCATAGTACTCATCAATTTCTGGACTAGCACCTTCTTCCAGTATTTGTCGAAACTCCTCAATTTTGCCTTGCTTGAAATATTCTCTTGCTATAATTAGCCATAAATCGAGAGGAGCTTGCTCTGCTTTCAGGATGTCAAGAATGTCAGTGGCATCTCTCGGTAGTTGATCTAATGCTACTTTCACTTCTTCCTCTGAATTTTGCACTGGTATGTACACACACCCTATTCTTCCAGGCAGGTTCCTTCTCTGCCACAAATTCTCTCCTTATATGCACCTACAGATGTGCAAATATATGACTTCAACAAGTAAATATATATATGAGTTCAAAACATAGAAGAAACATTCAAGTTTGCAATGTTATCATTACATATATTTATATATATAGATATTGGTAATGATAACATTGCAAACTTGAATATATATATATATATATATATATATATATATATATATATATATTGGTAATGATAACATTGCAAACTTGAATGTTTCACTTGAGTTACCATGGGATAAAGTCACAACACTATTTAATCTTGCTAGGTTGTTTGAACAGCTACATGATACTGAAAAAGCAAATCATTTATACAGGTTAATATTGTTCAAATTTCCTGATGTGTGGATGCATATCTACATCTTGCAGCCATGGCTCAGGCTCGGAATGAGATCCCACTAAGCCTAGAATTGATTGGGGATGCACTTAAGGTGGATAAAAACTCATCAAAAGCTTTATGTATGCTTGGCAACATGGAACTGAAAACAGATGACTAGCCTAAAGCAAAAGAAACAATTAAAGCTGCACAAAGTGAATCAGATGCGAAGAATTCTTATGTTGACATTTCACTTGGAAATTGGAATTATTTTGCAGCTTTTCGCAATGAGAGGAGGGATCCAAAGAACGAGGCAACAGATCTTGAGAAACCTAGAGAACTGTATTGTAAAGTGTTGGCACAGATACCAGGAAATGTTTATGCTGCAAATGGGGCAGCCATTGTGTTAGCTGAAAGGGGTCAATTTGATATTGCAAAGGAAATTTTTACACAGGTACAAGAAGCTGCTGCAGAAAACATCTTTGCTCAGATGCCTGATGTGTGGGTAAATCTAGCACATGTTTACTTTGCACAAGGACAGTTTGCACTTGCAGTGAAAATGTATCAAAATTGTTTAGAGGAAATTCTATTTTGGCACTGACACCCAAATTTTATTATATTTAGCTCGAACACATTACGAAGCAGAACAGTGGCAAGATTGTAAAAGAACATTATTAAGAGCAGTACATTTGACACCCTCAAATTACATGTTATGCTTTGATGTTGGCGTTGCAATGCAGAAGTTTTCAACTTCAACACTTCAAAAGTAAAAACATACTGCTGATGAGGTTTGTCAAACAGTGTCAGGATAAATGAATGCACTCTGTGTGTTCAGCCACCTGTCAACTGTGGCAAGCCCTCATACACATGGCTTTGATGAGAAGAAGATAGAGTTGCATGTTGACTGCTGTAAACATTTGCCTGATGCTGCCGAAGTTCATAGAGAAGCAGCAGAACGTGAAGAGCAGCAAAGCCATCAAAAGCTGGCAGTAGCACGCCAACTTGTCTTGGCTGATGAAGCAAAACGAAAAGCTGATGAAGAACGAAGGATTCAGATGGGAAGGAGAAAGCAAGAGAAAGAACTTTGGCGGGTGATGCAACAAGAAGAGCAATTTGAACGTGTGAAGGAATTATGGAAGAGTAAGCGTAAGGACAGGGATGATGATGATGTTGAGGCTGGTCAGTCTGAGAAGAAACGAAAGAAGGAAAATAAGAAAAAGAAGAAGGATAAGGACCATAAGGCTTATGATTCTTATATGGGGGAACCTGATGTTGCCATGGAAGATGAGGCAAATTATATGAGTGATAAGGCACAAGATGATGCAGAAAATGCCCAAGATCTTCTTGCAGCTGCAGGTCTAGAAGACTTTGATGATGGCAAGACAAATTCTCCAGTTTCAACAAAATCACTAAGGAGACATGCATACTCTGATTCTGAAGATGATGAACCATTGCAGAAACAGAGTCCGAGAGAAGATGATGCATATGATCATGATGTCTAGGCTTTCTGAGCTTTAACCAAACCTAACCATTGTAGAAACAGATTCCAAGAGAAGATGATGCATTAATACACCAATATATATTGGTGTGTGTATATATATATATATTGGTGTGTATATATATATACACCAATATATAACCAATATATATATATACACACCAAAATATATATTGGTTATATATTGGTGTATATACACACCAATATATATATACATACACCAATATATATTGGTATATACACCAATACACCAATATATACACCAATATATATTGGTGTGTGTGTATATATATATATATACCAATATACATTGTATATATATACACCAATATATATTGGTAATGATAACATTGCAAACTTGAATGTTTCTTCCATGTTTTGAACTCAGTTTTATGTGTGTGCGCCCCTGTATCTATGTGTTTATATATATTATATATTGGCAATGATAACATTGCAAATCATTACCATTGCAAACTTGAATGTTTCTTCCATGTTTTGAACTCAGTTTTATGTGTGTGCGCCCCTGTATCTATGTGTGTATATATATTATATATTGGTAATGATAACATTGCAAACTTGAATGTTTTGATTAAGGGGGAAAAACAGGTTTTGAATGGACCCGAAACCATTTACAACAGGTTTTAAATGGACCCGAAACCATTAACAAGCAGGTTTTGATGGGGACCCAAAACCCACACAAAGAAGAAGAAGCTGCACATGAATACAACAAAGACCACCAGCAGCGAACCAGCAGCAGATTACCAACTAAACAACAAGACTACCCAAATCTGCAAGAATCAGAAAAGGTTTTAATGGGAACCTTAAACCCAAACCACAACCAAGTTTTTCAAGGGATCTTGAACCCAGACCAGGTTTAGAAGGGAACCTGAAACCCACTTACATTCAGATAACAGGACCCAGAGTCCCTCACATCACACCAGGTTTTACTGGGGACCTTAAACCCACAACACACACAGACACCTTCAAGTACCACCAGGCAGGAGGCCATCCAGTCACACCAACGGGAAGAAGAAGATATATTGCAGCACCCCCACACATGAAGAGCTGAATCAGACTCCACCTCAAAAGGAGTTGGGTCCCCTCTATTGGAGCAGATGTCAAGAAGACCCTTACCACCATTGCAGTCAGTAACAAGAAACAACTCCACCTCCATAGGAGCACACACCACCTCAAAAGGTACTATAACAGAGCAGACCTGCAGCAAGGAAAGCTCCTCCACAAATCCACAATCCCCAACTCTACCTCTAGAAGAGAGGGCTCCACCTCAACAAGAGTAATCTTCGCCTCAATAGAAGACTCGGACTGGAGAAAAGAGAAGAGAGCTATCCAACCAACAGAAAGGAAAAACCTGACATCCACCAGTAAATCAAGAAAAAGGGCCAGCAAGAGAAACACAGTGATAAATCCCACCAAAATATTGAAAATAAAAACATGGGCAAACAAGAGGTACATGAGAAGCAGCCCATCCAAACCAACCAAGAGCATCTTCAGCTATAGAAACTCATCAGGAACATACTGCTCCAGCACCTCCACAAAAGAGAGGAACACCTCCAAAAAAATAGTAGAGGCACCCCTGTTGCAGGTGGTTCAGACTCAAAGAGGGGCCCTCAACCCTCGCACGGTTCGGGTTTGCAGTAATGCAGTTGGTGTTATAGGCAAAGCGCTTAACACTGTGTGGTTCGCTTTGTGGTACAACACTATGCTAACCGGGCGGTGGAATCCACATGCTACGCGACCCAGCATGAACCCGGGCATAGATCAGCAAGTTTACTTGTAATTTGTCATCTACATGCCAAATCTGCTGTTTGTGATGTACTTGGGGGTTTATATCAGAATATAAGAGTTTGATTCATGATCTTCCAGCCACTTGAAGTTGTGATCAGTATTTAGTTTAATTTCAGTTTGCTGTTGTAGTTTCATTCTTGTTTCACAGATCAGAAAATACAAAAGAAATTGCATGTTTCTATGTTGATATGGATTGGGGGCATTACATTTTGGATACATGCATTAAATCTTTTGCATTTCAAATCCAATTATTTGAAAATTGGGTCAAGTTGAAGGATCATTTGGATCTTGGTTACCATTTTCAGTCTTTAGATTAGCTTTATGCATCGTTGTCGTTTTCAATGGATATTGTGATGATTTCATGAACTATATTTTGTAATTAAGTAATTGAATCATGTTTCATGAACTACATTTTGTAATTAAGTAATTGTGATGATTTCCATTGAAATCATGAACATAGACGTATATGATATCATTGATATGGCTTATTTGAATATTTTTCAACTATCAATTGGCATTTAATATTTATCTTTGGCATTTGGCATTGATCGATGATCAAGTATCATACTATGAAATGATTTAGTTTACAATTCTGTATATTTCTCTCTTTTTTTTTGTATATATAATACATATATACACACGCATCTTACGTACATACCCAAACCCCTAAAATTTTCACGGCATTCACGCATCGGTTTCCGCATCTCATCTGGCCCCTCAACCTCGAACTGCAACTTAGAGGCACCCAAAACAAACCCACACCCCTTCCGCATTTTGAGCAATAAGGACCAAAGGGGGATTCTAGCCAACCAAACAAAAAAGGGGCAATCGATGCCAACTAGAGAACCACATCCAGCAGCAAAAGGGAGGGAACAACACCACTCCCCAGAAGCCTCGGTAGCATAGAAATCTTTAAAGCCCAACCTCTTAAGGCACACCATCCCCGCGATAGCCGAAAGCAGCCAGGGGAGCTGCGAGGGCAGAGCACCAGAAAGCCCACCCCAAAACCAAAAAAGACACTCCCGCGAGATAAACAACCATTTAAAGCACCAACACATGGGAGTTACCGAAAACAGAAGAAGCTTCACCAGCCTACACTGGATAAGCACCACCGATGAACCAAAAGCAACAAATCTCCAAAAACCCCACCAAACACCAAGGTGTCTAGCCGAGTCCAGAGGAGGAAGCCCAATGCAGGAAAAAGCCATAAACCCAGCAGGGAAGGCTTCCGCTCCATCAGAGAGAGGAAAACAGCACCAACCACCGGGCATAAAGGAAGCCCCAGCCAACGCCACATCCACCAAACGCCTAGAAGAAATGGCAGACGGCCACAATGCAAACTTGAATGTTTCTTCTATGTTTTGAACTCAGTTTTATGTGTGTGCACCCCTGTATCTATGTGTGTCAGTTACATAAAATATCTCACATAGATACACGGGCATACACATAGATATAGGGGCACACACACATAAAACTAAGTTCAAAACATGGAAGAAACATTCAAGTTTGCAATGTTAATATATATGTGTGTGTTTATATATATATATATATATGTGTGTGTGTGTATATACATACATACATACACACATATATCTATATGTATATATGTAGATATATATACATCTATATATAGATGTATGTATATATATCTACATATATACATATATATATCTACATATATATATATAGCTACACATAGATATAGGGGCACACACACATAAAACTAAGTTCAAAACATGGAAGAAACATTCAAGTTTGCAATGTTAATATATATGTGTGTGTGTGTGTGTATATATATATACATATACATATATGTGTATATATATATGTATATGTAGATATGTAGATACATATACATACATCTACACATGTAGATATATATATATATATATATATATATGCATGTATGTATGTATATATATATGTATGTATGTATGTTCATATATATATATATATAGCTACATATACGTATATATATGTAGATATACATACATATATATATGTATGTATGTATATCTACATATATATACGTATATGTAGCTATATATATGTAGATATACATACATATATATAGCTATGTATGTATGTATGTATATATATGGAGAGAGAGAGAGAGAGAGAGGGAGAGTTTAATAACATTTTATTTATTTAATTAGCATAGATATTTTATGTAACTCGCACATAGATACATGGGCATACACACATAGATACAAGGGTGCACACACAAAAAACTGAGTTCAAAACATAGAAGAAACATACAAAGTTTGCAATGTTATCATATATATATATATCAACTTTTCCTCTCTATTTTGAACTCATATATATATGTGCGTGTGTCAATCAAGCTATGACCTTCAGTAACCAACCCATGGTACCACCATTTGCGTGTTGTGCCTTCCAAGTGTAATGTGGCGAATTTGATGGTACCATTGTCAATCATAGGTTCCAAAGATAAATATGTATCCAACTTTTGTACCTTAGCATGAGCAATACAATCTATCCTATTCCCTCTTGCTTAAATTTGGCAAACTCTCTAAATTGAACTTCAACATATTTTCTATCAAACCTTTCAATCAACCTTTTGCAAAATTCATCATGTGTCAATCAAACTATGACCTTTTTTAACCAACCCATGGAACCACCATTCGTGTGTTGTGCCTTCCAAGTGTAAGGCGGCAAATTTGATGGCACCATCCTCAGTCATAGGTTGCAAAGATAGATATGTATCTAACTTATGCACCCTAGCAATGAGCGATACATTTATTAGAACCATTAAATGTGGATAGAGTTAGCTTCCCTGAACTTGTTGATGGTCATGTTGTCTTTGTTGAAGCCTAGGCTCAATTATTGATCTTCTACCTCTCTTCATATTCATGTAATTCATGAGACTCATTACTTCTTGAATCTTTGGAGGGGGATTTCTATACTCTACATAACATGCGATAATATCAACTTGCATTGAACTTTGTGCTTCCCTCACAAGAACTTCCCTCTAAATGAAAGTAGGACAAAGAGGTCTATCATCAAACCCAACCATGGTTCTCTGTGCTAAATTTTCTATTTATTATTGTTATTGGTATTGGCTCTAAAGAATTTGCCTCACTATTTTGATTGTTGGAATTTCTTGCATTATTCTGTGTTTTCTGATTGTTATGCATCATATGTAACATCTGCCCCATCATATCTAACATAAGGTCAAACTTCCTTTCAAATTTATCTGCAAGATCTTCCAAAACCTTCTTCTCTCTTTCCATATTTACTTCTTCTACCTCAAATTCCAAAGGAGTTTCTGTTTTTTTATTCTTAGGAAATGGATAGTTTTTCTAAGTTCCCTTTGATAATACTTGTTGGCTCTATCACTTGACTGTATAAGAAGGAAATCTCACAGGCCGGCAAGATCCAACTCTGATACCATTGTAATGTCCCCAATTCTAGAACTTTCTTATTTTTTGGTATTTTCCAATTTTATGCCCTCCTTTTTAGCATTTTTTATTACACAAATTGAAATATTTCATGGATATAGTACAGTGCAGATAAACAACAATATGGACCCAACTTGTAGATTAGATAAAGTCTGAAAATGAAAAATACTGATGCAATAAATCAAATACTTGTATTGATAGGCAAACTGGTCTATGGAACAGTAAAACAAGGTTGTTATGAAGCATACAATATGGACTTATGTTCATTCCAGCAGTCCTAAAACCTCAACAATAATAGATCATATATTCTTGATACCTGGATCAAATATGAAGTCGCCACAATGATCCCTGGATGTCACAATGATTTCAAAGGGCTGCGCACCATAATCCAAACTCAGATTATTGTTTTGACAACAGTACAAGAGCTGCACATACCATATGGATCCACCATATATCTGAGTGCCCCAACTTGCAACACTACCCTGGAAATAATGATGTAATTTATACATGTGGAAGCTGGTGACTAGCTGTATGAAACCTTTTTCACAGCTGCACCTATGATGGAATGTATCAACAGCAACCAGTGATCATAAGGAAACCATTATCATGCTCTAATGGCAGTGACTTATATGGCGGATGGTAACCACAAACTTGATATATTTCAGGCCAAAAAGAATGCAATATTATTCCAGCTGTCACAGCGCCCCTTTAGCACAAGTGTAATATTAATATCAATTTGGAATTTGAACAATTTAGCTCAATGGTGACTCCTATATGAAATCACTCCAAGGAATTCTGGGTTTTCATCCTCTAATTCCAGTCCTAGAGATTTTTCGTCATCAAGTTAATTGAACCAAAGTCCAAAACTCCAACAAGGAGTAGAAATCAAAAAAATAAATTGCTTGGTCATTATGCCTCCTCCTCCTTGTTTGGCTTCTCTTAAATAGAGTTTTCCTCCAAAGACACAACTCTTCAAATTTCCTTCGTGACCTTTGATTGATATTTGAGAGGAATTATTTAAAATAGATTTCAATTATAAGAGACATCCTTTATTTATAATTTCAATTTACTTGAGGCCCTCTTTATTATAATTACATTTTATGATAACACTTAAGTGGCTGCTTTTATGACATTAAGATCCTCTTGAGTTATTATTATAATCCTATTTTCCAAGAGAAAAATCCCCAAAGCCCATGGGAAATGAACGATGAGCATTTGAGTTTCAACTTGGTTTCATTTCGAATAGGGGACATTACATTGTACAAGATTTGTTTAACAGCGGAATAATTTAATCCACCTATTTGGGACTGTAAAATAAAAATAGATGAATTAATCTATTTTCAATTATAGGTTCTTTTAATCTAGAATCTGACAGAAAGATAAAGCATAATACATTGAAGGACACAAAAAATGTTCTAAAATAAAGACTAAAATAGGTTGCCCATGAAAAACATGAAAGAGGAAAAATGAAAAATAACATACAGATGATTCATTTGAGGTTTTTGATAAGATCTCATTTAACTATGTCAAATGGATTTGGAAGGGACAAAGCATATTTGATTGACTAAAATTTTGAGGTAGCTTATCCATCGTCATTGTATGCACTTAGTATCATCTTTCCCAAGTACATTAAGCTGCTTACATCAGCAAATTTGATTTGCCTTTATAATTTATTGTTGCCATGGAAAGCAATAATCAGCATACATAATTAGGCATGACAATGGTTCTAGCTGAACAAATGCATACATTAAAAGGTATTGCCTTTATGATTTAGTGTTGCCATGGAAACTGGAAAGCATTAATCAGCATACATAATGAGAAATAACATTGGTTCTAGCTGAACAAATGCATACATGAGGTATAATAATGGTTCTGTGATATATCTACTATTAGCGTTAAGTAGGTCAAAGCTTTATTATATATGTTTATTGTTTGTGGGATTTGACCCATGTAGGTTTTAGACACCTCATGATAACCTAAATGAGTAGTCATTACACTACTGCGTTTTTTTCTGTTTACGCTGGTAGTAATCAAAAGTCAAGGGGACAGTCTTAGCACACAAGCACATTTGAGCATTTGTTAGTGGGGCTAAAGGTGCTTGTGTGTCAAGTGGGTCCCCTTAGGATGTGATTTTACATATTTTTTGGTTAAACGATTAGATTGTTGTTAGTTACCTTTTAAGTTTTATGTCATGTCTTTGCTGCCAGTTGTCTTTTAAAGGCTTGACATGTTGACTCTGATATTATCAACTAGGCTAGTTCAAGTCGAATGTGTATCCTGTAAAAATGTTAATCCTCAACAAGTATTATCAGCTGAAAGATCAAAATTAATGGGATTATTCATTCTTTTGCTCCCTTTCTTGATAAATTCATATGCTCCGGGATAACTCCTTCATAGGAAGGATTCCTTTATCGCATTCTTAGTTGTCCAACTTGACTATTCTGGATCTGTCCTTCAATCAACTGAGTGCTAGTATTTCCATCTGGACGGGTTTTCACCTCTTCGTAAACATTTTCTCCAATCTAAGAAGTTGAAGGGTACAATTCCTAATTCCCTCATAGATCTTTCCCACATATAACGAATTGACCTCAGTTTTAAGTTTTAACCTTCCGCGAGGTAGATTTTCTCCATAAGTTTTTGAAAATACCTCCAATGTCATTCTCCTCTCTCTTTAACACCTTCAGCTAATTATCCGCCTTAGTTAAGAATGGGTGTCCCCAATTTACTTTCAGGTATTATGCTTGCCCTCCTCTAATATTCACGGTCCCATTCCCACATTTCTTTCCACATGAAAGAAATTATTGGGTTTAGATATTCTCCAAAGTCCAAACAAATAATTGTTTGTTTTGGGGATCTAGAAATTAGTAGGTTATCTTAAGATACAACAATTTTGAGGTGAAAGTTTACATTTTAGACACCTGATTTTGGAAACTATTTATCTGCCACTCACCCTAACATCTCCTCTAACATCTATTTGGTCTAGTTAACAGTGTTGGGAGACCTTTTACATATATATATTTACATTCATATATGTATGTGTATATATATACATATATACATACATGTATGTGTGTATATATGTGTGTATATATGTATATCAATATTTGACGGGTGCTAAGGATATATATAAACCCATAAAGAATATCAATGAAGTCAATATTGTGATGGGTGGTAAAGAAACAAGAAACCATTCAAAATAAACTCATTTAAAATTGCAACTTAAAAGGATTAAAAAGTTGCATTATCATCTGATGTGTATACATAAATGTGTGTGTATGTATGTTATGTACACATACATGTATACATGTATGTGTACATAACGTACATACATGCATGTACACCATGTACCTGTACACATAGTTGGAAGACTCGCCCCAACAAAAAACTCGCCAAGGGAAAAATTGGAGAGTTCTTTAAAACTCGGCAAAAACTCAGAAAAACTCGAGAACTTAAAAAATTGCTTAAATTTCATTAGAAACACTTTTTTTTTGCATAGCCAAGTTTTTTGAAAAAACTCGTCCGAGAAAAAACTCGCAAGTTAAACTCAAGTCTGCCAACTATGCCTGTACATACACTTACATGGTGTACATACATGCATGTATGTGAACATACAATGACATACATTATGTACACATACATGGTGACTGGTGTACATACATGCATGTGTGGTAAGTGTACATAAATACATGTATGTATGTGTACATAAATACATGCATGTATGTATATCTACATAAATGCATGCATGTATGTCTACATAAATACATACATACATGTATATATGTATATACACACATACATATACATGAAGGGCACACAATACTGGCGGGGGGGAGGGGGTGAATCAGTAGATTAAATCTTTTAAATCAATTTCACTTAACAAAATTGAAACCAGAATCAAAGCAGAAACTAATGATTAAGGAACAACAAATGCACACACATCTGCACATGAGAACACCAGATATACGCGGAAACCCAAAATAGGAAAAACCAAGGAGAGAATAGCTGCTTGGATCTGCTGTCCAAATCCAGCCTCATAAAGCAGGAATATAACAAGTGAGTTTACAATATGAAGTAGGCACCAACCTACCAAAGACACCGGCCCGCTATTACATCTGTAGGCACCAACCTACTGGAGACACCAGCCCCCAACATAATAGTTCAACAAGTATTTATATGTCTCATGTATGTGGTATATATATATAAAGACAATTACATATCAACAAGTATAGTTCTAAGGAAAGCTTATTTTTCTTTAAACATATATACATATATAATACATGTTCACACATATTTATATACATATACCATAGTTGTCAGGAGATTGGTATTTGGTATTGGTACTAGTACGGGAGATTGGTACCATTATGGTACATCTATTTTTGAAAAATAGGAGATGGGAGTACTTGGAGACGCCATTTCTTTAAATATAATTTATAAATTTATAAATTTGCTACACTAAAACTGAAAATATCATGACATTGAACTTTCAAAACAAGAACATTGGTAAAGTTTAACATTAAATTTAAAGTTTAAACACACAAATGTCAAAGAGTCAAAGAGTTTATACTACATATTTGATATTATACGTTGAAATTTAGAAATGTTGATTCATTTTTTTTCTTTTCATATGAAAACTTGTCAAAATGTAAGGTTTTTTTTGTTTTTTTAAATGAAACTTTGAGGAGACATCTCTGACGAGTTTCTGGTACAGGAAACCCATCCCGATATCCGAGACGTGTCCCAAGGGTCGACGCATTCCAAGGGTCGGAGACATGTCTCCATGCAACTATAACATATACACATACATGTGTAAATGTATTTATGCGCATAGATACACAGAGAGGTGAATTTATTCAAAATTGGAAAGCTATTAAGACTATATTTGTGTAATGTCTCAAGCAAAAACAATAATGTAAATCCAATTCTTAACCTTCGGAAACACTTATTATTTGAATAACAAGACTAGCGGCTCTAGCATTCAATCAGATCGTAGACAACTCAAATTAAAATTACTGTTAATGCATCAGCAATATCATTACATTTCGAACAGCAAATGACAGAAGTAATTTCCGATCTTCTTATTATAATGATAAGCAAATAACACGTGTAAATCTAGATCTCTTCCTTATTATAATAATGGCTGTATTACATTCATATAGTTCTGCAATCTCTTTAACTACAACATCAATCTGTACCATCTGCAATGGCAATTCAGATCAATACAATGCGGCTTAAGTCCGCATCCGATGAAGCTCAAATATAAACTCTATATAAGATCGTCAATCTCTTTAACTGCTACAGCATTTGTACCATCTACAATGGCAATTCAGATCAATACAATGCGGCTGGAGTCCGCATCCGATGAAGCTCAAATATGAACTCTATATGAGATCGTCCTCTGAAATCACTTTTTTTGTCCTAGTATTCCCACGCTCGAATACAAGTACTCAAAACAAATTCTGAAGGGAATTTGGCTGAGTGTAGATGATGCTCCTAGATGAAAACATTCGCTCTTTTATGTCCTCCACAAATATAACAGATTGACAACCATGTACACCCACACAACTACAAATTTGAACAATGATCATGGGCGGTAAAGATTCCATTTTGAAAGTGAGGGCACCGAAAACAAACCACTGGAAACAATTGCCTAAAGAGGTTCAACAAACCCAATGAATATTGGAAGAGATTACAGTTGCACAAATTTCCTTGTTAGAATATTGTGCGGGACACTATACATTCACACAGCTCTATGGAATGCACTCCAAGCTTTTTGGGTTGAATCTGTAGTTTTCATATTTGGAATTTGGCTTTGCACAAATTTTAGGAATTTTATATGTTTTTTAATTTTAATTAATTATTATTTTTTGGTCAAATGTGCATCCAGCATGCTAGATAGACAATATGCAAATTTCTTGGCAGGCTTTTGCGCTAGATAGTATATATTACATAATATATATAGACTCCAAACTGTCCAGAATGCACTTCAAGTTCCCTGGAATGCATCTGCATCTTACACATCTCAGAATTTGAGCTCCTTTCATGAACCCAAATATCCACACACAAATATATTTACAGATATATATAAATACATATCTTTATGGATTTTTTTTTAAATATAATCAAAATTTTGGGATGACTATCACATGGAGGAGGGGATTTTGGATAGACCATCAAAAAGTATATAGAATTAGAGTTAAACAATAAAATTTATACCTTATATATGATATACATTTTTTAAAATAAGAAATGTATTAACATTTGAAAGGCAACTCTGAATAAATGACCATCACAAAATAGTAAATACTCGCTTGACAGGTAGGGTCGACAATCAAATTTAGCCCTGATTCCCATGTAGTTTTCACTTGTCATAAAGAGCCGGCATGTTGTGGTCAACATGCCAGTTGTTTGTGATACTAATAGTAGCCCCCCAACGTAAAAAAACAGCACATTGTTAACGTGCCAGCTCTTTAAGTTCTGCCATTCCCATTTGAGGCCGCT
>VDFB02191669.1:0-10192 GCA_007258455.2 Sequoia sempervirens
TAATCTTTAACTATTAACATATCCTTTACAATTTTCTAGACTGTACAACTTAATGCCTTAAGAAAAAATTAATAACAAGTCTCTTGATTCTTAACCAATAATTTGATGATTGTCAATTGTCACCCAACAATCCTTAATGCTTCCTACCACACATGTTTGATGGATTCCTTAAGAAAATCTACCCCTTTCTCCTATAAACATATTGGGTAAACACATATCACAAAGTTCATTACAATAGTCAAATATAATTGTAGTTAGATTCATGAATTTAGAGATAATATGCATTCATCTTTATTGTAAAAAAAGTTATTCATTGATTCATATAATGTAGGAACATGCGTTACCAATTTATTATTATAGTGTAGAGTATTTTGCTTGGGTGCTAACCCAAGTATAATGCCTACTTTTCCTCCTATGCACCATTACAATGACATGTTCAACTTCATAAGGATTTTATTGAGGTGTGTGGCCTTTTAGAGGTCTTCAACCCATTTGATCAAGGTATAGTGATTCTAGAATCTAAGCAATTTTGTAGCTAATTTCTAGAACCAATCCAAGAGAACCATGGAATCCACCACTTAACCAATCTAGGAAAATTATGACATCCACCCATTAGCCAATCTAGAACTCAATATCACTAGGTTGACCAATTGACATATGCACAAGCATGCATACATATAGACACAAACATGTCTCTAAACATTTGAGTCACAATTACATTCAACATAATTTGGGGGGTTACAACCACTTCAATGGGCCCTAACACATATTAACAAGGAAATACCTTGATCACAATGTAACACCTTGCTATACCAAATCAACACTATCCAACCTTAAACAAACATAGCAATCATCCTAAGAACACCTTGATAATCAAAGCAACACCTCACTATGTAAAGACATGCTATTCAACTTGTAATAGAGATATAAAATATCCCATCTCTACTAGGATGACCATTATTTGGATTTTTGATTCACCAAAATGACCACTATGTTACTTTATGCATGAATGACCATGGAGCTATTGTCTCTGTAAATTGGTGACTATACAACTCCATTGAGGCCTAAAGGATGATCAACAATTTAGTCCACAAAGTCATCCTTGTGGCTATATCAAATGCATATTGTACTACAATAGATCAAACTCATACATGATGATCCCAACATTGACATGAAACCCATGAATTCACAAACATAGAATGACATTCACACAACAACCACATTGAGAACTCTAGCTTGAACATATATCACCACAATTTAATAACGTCACTAATCACATACACATAGTGCACATCCATAATATATTATTTCACCAATTTCAACCTAAACATATACCTCATCTAAACCTTCCTCAACTCTCCTAATCTCATATACTCTTCACTAATTTGTATGATGAATTGTAATCTCATATACTCATTGCTAATTTGTATGATATACTCTTCGCTAATTTGTATGATGAATTGTAATCTCATATACTCATTGTTAATTTGTATGATGAATTATAACTACAGTTATGGTATCAAAATTACTCCAAAAGTTGAATATATAGGTTTTATGAATATATAGCTACATTTTGCATACACGTCTACCAGAGCAGTTCCAAAGCTCCCATTCGGTACAAGTTGGGAGGATACTGGCAAAGGTTGTAGAATTCGGCTTTACACCAGCCAATCGCATTTGGTTGAAAGCTTCTAAAGCCTTTTCAACAAATACATTTTGTTAATAGGGGCGTTCCATGAGAACAACATTTCTTTGAGGCATTCTGTCAAACAGTTCTCGTGCCTTGCTTCAACATTTTTGCATACATGTCTACCAGGGCAGTTGCAACTACAACATCTGACAGAATTCCTCTATTCATTTTCCTGGGATGAATGTCCATGCCATGTTCCAAAGCTCCCATTTTGGCAGAGGCTGGAGGAATACTGGCAAAGGTTGCGAGGTCTGGCTTTACGACTGCCAATTGCATTTAGTTAAAAGTTTCTAAATCCTTTTCAGTGAACGCATTTTGTGTATATCCTGCAATCATAGCATTCAATGAGACCGCTTTATTTGAGGCATCTGCTCAAATAGTTCACGTGTCGTGTCTGTGCTTCCGCATTTTGCATACATGTCTACCAGAGGATTTCGAACTGTAATATCTGATAATAATGCCTCTTTAGTTTGATGGATGTCCACACTCTGTTCCAAAGCTCCCATCTTGGCACAGGCCAGGAGTACACCAAATCTGCTTCAGTTTCTGCGACATGCTCTGCAGAGAAATCTTGCACTAGAAATCCTCTTGTTGCTGCTTCTGCTTGAGCGGGAGGGGTAGATTCGAAATTTAAATTCAAACTTAACCCGTCGCTTTCATTATCAACGAGTGTGACAGCATTGGGCGGAAGTTGCAGTGACCGTGACTGTCAGAGAGTCAGAGGAGTGCAGTGGAAAAGAAAACGGGAAACGGAAGATGAAAATAAATCAAAGAATCCAACCGAACGGTGTAAGAGTGGGACCCAAAGCCACGTAGGAAGTCAAACCTTAGTGTGTGATCTTTAAGCCCGGGGTCGTTGGAATTGATGTTATTGTCAAATCAGAGCAAGGAAATCTTCCCCTTAACGCTGGCTCTCGTCCCAACAAGCTCAATGCTGCCGCTGATGTTCATACTGAGGTTAGATGTATAAAATATATCTTCATTGATTAAAGCTTACAGTCAAGAATTCAATTGATATGATTGACTACTTGTAATGTTTAGGTGCGGGCAACAAACAATATTTGCAATACTTGTAATGGTAAGGAAGCAATTTGTGCAAAATCAACCAAAAAAACCTTCATAGATCTGGAGTGTTGTGACACCTGTCAGGGAAATCCAGAGAGCAATAAATGGAGTGCCGGTAAGACAGCCGCAGCAATAGTTGTGCCTCTAGTTGTTGTGTTGGCGATAATCATATCAGTGGCATGGTGGGTGTGGAGAAGGAAACGACGTGGAATTCCAAAGCCATTGACTACTGAGTTGGGGCCTTATGAATAGGTATATAAATTTCTGTAATTACTTGTAATATACTAAAAAGACAAGACAGTAGTTGTTACATGGGTTGTTTTGGATTCATAGTAACTATCTTTATCGTACTATATTGATCTGATAAAACATCACATCGACCGAAATATTGTCCAATTTAAAAGAGGATTACAAATAGATTGCAGCAAAAAACTGAAACAGCATCTATAGAAAAACAATACAGAACAAAAGAGCCTGCAGAAAGTTACGAAGTGCTGCCCACAATGGGCCAGCAATGATCAGAAGCATGGGATTGCTGCTACCATTAAGAGAAAAGTACAAAGTACTGTCAAAGTTGTAAACTTTTTCAAAACAATTAAGAGAAAAGTCCAAACTGTTAAACCAAATCATTTTAATTTTATTTTTTAAATATCATTAAATCTAATAAACTAACAATTAACAATAATTTTACATTTCATATACATCAAACATAATAACAATTATTTAAAAATAAGCATATGCAAAATCTGCGACTACCATTCTCTCTTACAAATATCCTTGTTCGGCGACTCACTAGGCTATCTATTTTGTGAAGAATAACTGCTAAATCCGCATTATTTATTTCTTCCTGTCAAATCGAAATTTATTATTTTCAATGGTGGGACCACATTATAAATTGGCCACTTGTAGTTGTTATCGTAACTACTGTTATTTAAGCATTCGTCCAGTCGTTTCACTTTGTAATGTGTGAATACGGTTATCATTTGAAAAATACCGCCCTTTTTCTGTCCTGTACTCTGTACGAATAATAATATTTGCAGTTTATACAGGCTTCCCGCAAGTAACATGTGGGAAGGTATTTATTACGTTTAGTACAATATTTGGTGTTGTATTTACTCTTGTATAGGCCTATATTTATTACTTTTTAAATCTGAATGTATTGTGCAGGGGATGGGGCTATTCCCCCTAAAACGAGGGCATGAGTTAGCATATGATACGCATGTTTAAATGTCATTAGTGGCGTAAATGGAGTACGAGGTAGTCTCATATTACTATAAACCATCTCCAGACCAAAAAACAAATTGCCCAACGTAATGGACTATAAAAGGATTTGTTTCCATTTACATTGACATAGTATTGTAATAAAAGTATTTGTTGTCTGCACAAAGTACAAGAAACCATCTGCAAACCAAAAAAACAAATCACCCAGTGTAATGGACTGTAACGGATCTATTTCCATTTTTAGTTACATAGTATTGTAATAAAAGTATTTGTTGTGAGGCAGGGAAAGAATGTGTCATTTAGTTGATAGATTATTTGACGGGATATAGCAATTTAGAGGTAACGATAGTATTAGTTTGAGATCAGTAAACTCTTGCAAAACTCAAACGTAATCTATTTAGAGAGTGAATATTATATTGATTTTATAATTGTATATTTTAGATTTGTAAAGTATTATTATATAAATATATTATTAAACATTTAATTAAAAATATTTGTTAAAAATAATCTAATTTAAATATTTTTTATTAAAAAAATATTAAATTTCAATTAAAAATATAAATTCTATCCTATATTTGAAATACTAAATTTGATTAAATTAAATTAATAAACCAATTATTGTAGACATGACTTTTATGTAAACAAGAGCTACAAAGCAACCAAGTTCTTGCCAAAAAGTTTTTAAATAGTTTTGTTTGTATTTGTTGAGTTTCTTGTGTTTTAGGAACAATTGGTCAGGATAAAGCAGTTGTCACCTAAATTTAGGAATTTGATCATTGATAGAGTCAACTTTGTTTTCCATTAGAAAATGACCCTTATAACAAAAGAATTTTGCTCACTTCAAAATTCTGAGATGCTCTAGTTGGGCTTTTAGGCCATGAAGAAAGTGCAATTTACATGTTGCCTGCCTTATATAAATATTTATGAGTTCAAATATTTTCTTAACATTCAACATATATAATAAAAAATCCTCTTTAAAAAAGCAAAGATATTTAGAACTTTCATTGTATGTAGAGTCATGTATAACCAACCTGCTTATATGTTACAGTTTTCTGCACAAATGAAAATGAAAGCATATAGTCCTAAGTCCTCTTATAGGTGCCTAATGTCTCCAAAAAATGCCTTATGATAGGAAATGATTCTTTTATTCCATTTAGTAATAGATAACTCATTTATAAGCCTCATAAAACTTATAATGTGAAGTGTATTGCAAAAGGCATAGATCAAACATTAGAAATCTCAATTGAACCCATATGCCCGTTTTGATGATTGTAGAGTAGTGGACAAAAGCATTGCAATAGTCATTGACCAAGACCACAAGGTAGAGGATTAATTGTTGAAGCTATTCTTGAATCCTTTTCATAGGAAACATGACCAACTAATTGGTATTCTCTTTTAGCACTAGGATCTTGCAAAAGTGGAAGCAATAGTTTTAATTTGCTATATATTAACCATCTTTTACTTACAATTTTTTTTTGAAAAAGGTAGTTAGATGGTGCCATACCTCTACTGCATTTAAGCCAAGATCAATTAGTATTGCACCAGGTTTTAGCCAATGATCATGAACGAAATTTGGCACACCTGCTACAACAACAAGAATAATTTCTTCTTGAGTAAAATCTGTAGGAAATTCTTTCTGTTTTGAGTAGCTATGGTCTACATAATTTTTTTGTGGAAACATGGTTTAAAACTTTAAATTAATACTTAAATAAAGATTGTCTACTATGTTTCAAATTTCAAAGCTATTCAATAGAATATGGCCCATATTCTGACATGTCAAACTCTTTTTTAAGAAGAGATAATGCAGTCCACCCTTAATCAATGTGTATTTATTTATAGATTAAACATCTATACTTCTAAATTTATAGATATGTATTTTGCCAAATAAATTCTGTCCTTATACAAACCAATTTGAAAATCAACTAAGCATTGTTCATTTATCAATATTTGTTGACCATTTTGAAGCCTAGATAACTTATAAGGATTTGGGTGTGTTATCCTTTTCAAACCCAAATATTCTACCATCTCATTGGACATTAGATTGTTTGTAACACAATTTAACTACTTGCATGATATTTTTTTCATCCCATGTTTTTGTAAGAAAAACTCAACAAGTTTATGATGAGCACAAATATGAATGGATGCCCTCTATCAATATTTATTGCTGCCTCTTTCTAATTAATGTTGATCGATGTTTTCTTTCAAGTATTAATTGAACCTCATATAATATACCTAAATTACAAGAAAGAAACTACTAAAGGTTAGCATGGGGAATCAAGGCTTTCCAGCTGGTCAATGGATTGTTGTTCAAGTTGGGGCCCAACCAAGTATTAAAGTGTGTGGCACAGTAAGACATTGGGAATGTACTTCAAGAGGCACATGATAATCTTATTGGAGGCCATTGGAACTTCAAGTTCATGCCGCAACATGCAATGTACTCTTAGCAAGTCTATGGTGGCCTTGATGCCAAAGAATAGGCAATGGAATATTGAATTGGCAAACCATTAAAACAAGACTCTATGCTGCTTTGGCCATCCCAACCACAAGAAATAGTTGAAATATGAGGATTTAACTTCATTTTCCCATTAAAATTTACCCAGACACATCAGTGTAAATAAATTATGATCGCCACTAAAGTATGTGACTAAGTGAGCTCAAGTAAAGGCCATGTAAAACAATAGAAAGGCCAAGTCGAGGCCACAAAGAAAGTCCTCATTTTAGTTATAACATGTGGATTCTCTTGATTTGGTTAAAGATTCTATGATCCTTGTTGTTCTTAAATCCATCCCACTTCCCATCCCCATTCCCCCTAGTGTCATGGATACCAAGACCAAACACTTGTCTATGAGAATACTATTACCATCACTTAGTTCAATCAAGCTTGGATAAGAGGAATTTTAATGAAAAATGGATGAATGTCAGGGATCTTATTTAGAGGAACTTAAACTAGATGTTGAGGAATTCTCCATCTTGAAAGATCACAATACTCACTTTATGTTCAAACCTCATACTTTGTAACACCCTACCATGTGAACCCCAAAGGACAACAAACACCGCACAATTTTTATTTTTTTTTGAAAGCAAAACATTGTATAAGATAATTTTTTTCATTCATTACATGAGAAGAAATTATACATTTACAAATTCATCTACGTCCTCTAGGGTACATGGAACAGTCATTACGAATCATAAACTTTTATCAATGATAGCGACTAAAAAACAAGATTACATAATGATGACATATAATCATCCATGATCAAAAGAAAGGAAAATGATACATCATTTTAACACAATTCAAATTGGGTGATCCTACAATAGTGGTTTACATTTTTGGCCAAACTGGTCACTAAAATTATTATGTTTAACTAAATCTTCATATTCGGGCACCTATAGTAGTTAAACCGTGAAGGATTTGAAGATGATGCAAACTAGAGTCTTCTCACATTTTGTCTATAGATTTTAAAAATTATTTTTTCAAAATTTTTGGAATTAGATTGCACTTCTTTTTCCATCTCCCATGAAAATTGGTTTTTTTCAGAAAACAACATTTTTAAAAAGTAACACACACCGTATAATGCATAACTTTTTTTCCATGAAGGATAAAATTCTAATTCTTTTGAATTTAGATTCGTAACTCTGATATCTAGTGCTTCTACTTGGCTAGATAGTTTTTTATTCAATATTTTTTCTTTAATCAAGTTTCAAAGTCAAACCAATTACAATTCAGACATAGCACAACCGTATAACGCATAATTTTTTTTGTATATATCAAAAATTGAAAAAAAAAATTGTTGGATCAATGACTTCAATATCTGGTGCACTCATAGTTTTCAAAATTTTTTTGATAATCTGCTATTTTTCCACGTAATGCTTGAGAACAAAAGACCTTTGTTTTCGATGAAAAACCTATGTTTAATAAAACTAAAAAAAAAATACATAATAAAACCAAAACATATTAAATTTATATTCGTTGGATAGCTCGTTCTGAGGACTACCTAATTCCAGTTGGGTTTGTGAGGATTCCTCCATTTTCATCCTCAACCTGAGCTTCGAAGTGCCAAAATTTAGGTTTTTTGTGTGTCTTAGGGAGGGGATGAGGATTTAGAGGGGTTTGTATGAACCCCTAGGGGTTCAAGCGAACCCTTATGGGTTCATTCAAACTAGGGTTCGCTCAAACCCCTTTCATATGCATTTTGTTTTTTGTTTTTGGTGACAAAAAATTTAAGGGGTTTGCTCGAACCCCTTTTTGGTTTGGTCAAACTTCTAGGTTCATACGAACCCCCAATATCACTTTTCCCCGTAGGTCATTTTTCTCGGTTCCTTCCTCCATCAAATTGTAAACCAATATTGTGGCTTCACCCAATTCATAGTTCCATGATACAACTATGGAGCATATTTCCAAAGATACAACACATCAAAGATACAATAGTATATTACATTATGCTTCCCTTATATCAACGAGAAGAGTACACCAAGCGCAAGAATAATACATTAATGGAGGATAAGGTACAAAAAGAGGAATAGTCTTCCACAACGTGAAGCTCTGAAAACTCTGCATCACAAACATGATCTAAGAACCCAGTGGGGTGCATAGCACATTCCACCCGACCGCGTGGACCTAAAGGTCAACCCCCCATGCTAGGAGATGACAAGAAAGGACCCACAACCAAGACAAACAAATAGAATGATCACAAGACCAAACCAAAAGGTCAACCAAAACATAACATACAACAATCTCAACAACCACTTACAAGGTGACTGCTTCTAGGGCATACGAAGGAAAAGCAGGGGATACTATGGGAGAGTATAATCGCATGGTCCTAATACCAATATTTTACAACAATCAAGAGTGTATCAACATAAAACACCCAAACTTTACAATTCAGAGTACAAATGTGAGGCATGGACCATCTCACCATACAGCCATAACAAGAGGCAAACTACTAAATAAGGTAACATCCACAAGAGTTCAAAAACTAATAATTAAATCAAACATTTCAAAAAAATTCAAAGAAATCCAACATAAACCCGTTACCCAATGCCTCGGGAAGCCTATAACACCAACTTTCACATTCACCCAACTGAAGGGTACACAAATACTAGGGTTCCCAAAGAAATTCACACTCACATCAAGGCATGACTTATAAACTCATCAAAACGAAAAATAATACAATGGAGAATACAATCCATCATGAGAACATAAAAAACAATCTTTCCTCTCCAAACACAATACTATGCAACGAAACTTAAAAGAAACTTAAAAGCATATTGCATTCTCCACTTGTTTAAACATTCCTTTTCAATTTGATAAATAAACTAACTTAATAAAAATATGAAAGAATTAACCATTGATTCACTCAAATGAGAACATAATCCAATCTTACTAATGATAGTGTAAAGCATAATTAAATGATCAACTATAATTAAATGTATTTTCATCATAATATCTTTTAAATGAATAAACAATATGAGAACCTAAAATATGTAACCCATCGGATTTTCCTTAATTTAAAATTCTTAACTTATACATTTGATTACCTCAAAATAATTAAGATTAAAATATAACCAATACATTTATTACTTCCTAAACAACCTAACAGAAGTGTAACAACTTTATCAATTTGCAATAATTTTTTTTATTTATTATTTTCTTTATTTGAAAGAAAATGGCAACATATCTTGCTACTTACAGCTATATTAACATAATATACTAACTTAAGCTATGATCAATGATATCACTAGATGTGAGCAATGAAAGAAATGAGTTTCTTTATCTTAACAATAGCGTCTACTTAATA
This sequence comes from Sequoia sempervirens, assembly GCA_007258455.2. Taxonomy (NCBI): domain Eukaryota; kingdom Viridiplantae; phylum Streptophyta; class Pinopsida; order Cupressales; family Cupressaceae; genus Sequoia; species Sequoia sempervirens. The sequence goes on from VDFB02191669.1 coordinate 9,775, forward strand.
TGGGTCAACAATAACATCTAGGCTCAATTCTCACAACATTTTGGTTGGACCATTCTAAATTTAGTAATAAGAGAATTATATTTAAGGAACCAAGACTCAACTATAGGGTCTCTTGAAGAAATTCTCAAGAAAACATTACACACAACTCTCTAAGTATTTTCATATTTAGAATATAAGTGAAACAATTATGTAGAAGTTATAAAAGCAAATGATACATAGTCTCTATATTTTCTATAACAATTAATAGTTTGTTTGAATCATTTTTATTATCTCATTAATTAATTGGTGTAGCACATCTAATCAAGAAAAAGAAATTGATAAAAAAAAAATTTGATCATATAATTGAAGTAAAAACTTTCAGCTTGCTGATCGCAATGAGACAGGGCAACATTTAAAACTCAAGAACTTTTACGTCCGA
>VDFB02191670.1:0-15792 GCA_007258455.2 Sequoia sempervirens
AACCCTAAACCCTAAAATGAGTTAAACTTACATAAGAGGGTGGATTAAGGGGATGTAAGAGGGTGGATTAAGGGGAGTTGATAGAATGAGTTAAACCCTAAACCCTAAACCCTAAAATGAGTTAAACTTACATAAGAGGGTGGATTAAGGGGATGCAAGAGGGTGGATTAAGGGGAGTTGATAGAATGAGTTAAACCCTAAAATGAGTTAAAGTGATGTAAGAGGGTGGATTAAGGGGAGTTGAGAGAATAAGTTAAAGTGATGCAAGAGGGTGGATTAAGGGGAGTTGATAGAATGAGTTAAACCATAAACCCTAAACCCTAAAATGAGTTAAAGTGGATTAAGGGGTGGTGAGAGAGTGACTTAAGGGGATGCAAGTGGATGGATTAAGGGTAGATATATGAGGATATTGATTGAGGGGTCCTAAGAGGATGAATTAAGAGGTGTTGAGAGAGTGACTTAAGTGGATGCAAGTGGACAAATTAAGGGTAGATATATGAGGGTATGGATTACAGGGTCCTAAGAGGATGGATTAATGGTAGTTGATAGAATGACTTAAGGGGCTGCAAAAGGATGGATTAATGGTACATAAGAGGATGACTTAAGGGGTTTTAAGAGAATGGCTTAAGGGGATATGAAATCAATTATAAAGTATCAATTAAATGTATCTAGAACTATATATAGTTACTTGTCTCTAGATTGAAATTCCATTGTAATATATGTGCATCTCCTCTCTTTTTTGTAAAGCATCTAATTTTGGGAGACCTGAAACAAAAAATGATATAAAACTTTAATTGGGAAATGATTAAAGACAAATATATATATATATCAATTAAATATATATACGACTAGATATACTTACCAATATTTATTTACTCTATTGTACCATCTGCATCCTCTCTCTTTTGTAATGCATCTATGATTGTCTCATGATCATCCATTGAAATTGTCCATAAAACTTTATTAGCAGGCCTCCCTTGATATCTAACTAGTTTTATATTGGTTGCCAAAATCAAATGTGAATAATGCATAATCTTCTTGTGTCTTTCATAATCTTCAAATGCAGGCAAGCCATTCTTTCTCATCAAATATTTTGAAGCCAGGTGCCAACAACAACCACTGAACCAGTTGGATACTCAAAGTTGTCATCATCCACTCTAGTATGTACCAACTTATGTTTTCTCTCAACACATCTAGCCAACCAGTACTCTGTCTGCTCTTCATTCCCTTGAGGTGCAACAATAGCATAAACATGTCCTGCAAAAATAAATACAAAATTCAATAAAAATTGACTTATATTTAACTCATATAAACATGCATACATACAAAATTCAACTCAATAAATAATGTACCTTCTTGTACAAGATCTGAAACACGATCATAATCATCTGATGCGAACACTTGATTATCTTCAATTGTCAATTCATGTTGAACATGTGTCTATGTAGGCGTTAAAGCTCTTTGTTGCCATTGTTCAACCCATTCCATATTTTCACATGCTTGCCAATCACCTACAATACAAAATTGACAATAGCATGCCAACTCCCTTGTCCATATTGTCCATGTGTTTGCATTCGAACTCTTAAATGAATGCCATTTTGCACTTCCATTAATTGTTTCACAATCCTGTCGAGAAAAAATGTCATTTTCTTCAACTAACCAAAAGAAGCGTCGAATTATTGATTTCTCACTTGTCCTTGTAGATAATTTGGTATTGCACCAATCTACAATTGCACGTGCATTTCTAAAATTTGCAGCATCCTCAAATTTTAGTTGCTCTCTAGCAAGAGCTCTTTTTACACATGCACCTGCTCCATCGTGTTCTCCCTTACCATGACCAGCTTCAAAAAAACTCCATATGTGTTGGATATTATTTTTCTTATGAACTCTACATAGCCAATAAAACATTCTAGCATTTTTGAATTGACCCGTGCAATTATCTGACCATATGAGATGTTCTATTATTTGAATTCCTCTCTCTTTTAAATTTTTATTAAATATATCAAAACAATATTGTACAAACTCAGATTAATGTAATCGATTATCACTTACATAAAAATGGTACTCTTTCAAAAAATTTCTATTATCTTCTGTACTATCTTCAGCATGTCTATAAACAATGTGAACAAATATAGCTACTTGCACTGAATTATCATATTGTGATTGGATTTCTTCTTGTGGAGCAAGAGTATAATTTTTAGCAAAATCAACAATTGACAATATAGTTCCAATTGCAAATGTGTTTTTACATAAACAAAATTGATTATCAAGCCAATGAGCATTCTGAGAGTGTTGAACATATTTAGGTACTAACTTATCTTTAAATTCAGTAATAAAAGTATGCACACTAACTTTTTCCACAATTAGCTCAACACGTCTTCCAATTTTACCATCTTTTGAAGAATACTCAATATTTTTAAATTTTTTTACATCCACTAATTGTTTTCCAAATTCATCTAAACTACTTTCATGCATACATTCACCTAATAATGAAAAGTTACCACATCTATCGCATTCTCCAGATATGCATCCTTTTAAAAAAAATGAGTTTCCATTTAAAGAGGGATTACAAAACAAACCTGCTATAAAATCTTTGATTCTTTCAGGTGGCATAGTAATACCACAAATGTCCTACATAATTTGGTTAGCATGCAAAGTGCATCGTATATATCGAAATATATCATAATAATAATGAAATTGTACATGAGTCTTACAACAACAAGAGATTCGTTGCTTATTAATTCTAACATACCAAGGTTTACACTTTTCGAATGATCTTTGACTTATGTTAATATTCAATGGTAAGATTGAAGCATCTAAAAATTTTTTATATAACTCAGTTTGAGTCATATCTAAGAGATGCTTTGGATGAGGTTCACAAATTTTGGAACCCACCCTTAATTTTAAGACATCTCTAATGTTAGGTGATACTCTTGTATTATCATGCCAAAATTTATGGATTAAATATTTAATTTCATTAGTTAATTTCATGTCTGATCTTGGGAGCCTACCACTAAAACTCAACATTGATTAATAGGATCTTTTCAATACTTTCTCTGCTTTTTACTTGACTCTTATCAAGTTCTAGGATTTAAGTTTATACATTACTAATCTTACTTAACATTCTTTTATTGGAAGCTATTTTATCAACTAGAGCAGTTGTTATTGCACGGCGAACCGCATTCTTATCTTTTGATTGACTTTTCTTACCAATAACATTAATAGCATTAGCAACACTAGATATGACTTGTTCTACTGAATCATCTTTCTTTTTTGGTTTTACAAAAACACCTAATTTTTCATCACTTTTCTCATTTTAAACATTCTCATCAATTGCACCATGAGTTGACATTGGAATCCTAATTTCTTTCTATAAAAAAATATTTTATATATTTTATTTCCATAATTTCTAATTTGTCTTGAAGAAACTTTACCACGAAGGTTATTTAACACATTTGTTTCAATTGTTAAAAAAACATTTTCAACTTCATCCATAGATGGAGTTTCATTTTCATTCACACAAGGGGTTTCATTTTCATTTTCAAATGTAAAAGGGATTTCATTCTCATTTTCATCATTATTAGGGATTTCATTCTCATTTACATTCTCATAAGATATAATTTCATCATTTTCTTGTTTATGTATTGTTTCAACCCTAGTATTATTAATCTCATCAATTGTGTATCCAGCTTCTTCTAAACAAACAATATCAATATTATAAAACTTGGGTTTGAAGACATACCTGGATAGATTGTTTGAATAGGTACATTTTCCATATCATTGGGAGGTGGATTTGAAGACACACCTGAAGTTATTTGCATATTATTCAAAGTTGAAGTTGAAGGCACATTTGGGTTTGTCTCCATAGTTGCATTTTCTTCCATATTCACCATCTCCACATTTGCATCATCTACATTGATTTCATCATTCATGGCTTCCTCTTCGACATTCTTAGAACTAGATGCTTCCAAATCTTTCACTTGATGAATCCTTTGTCTCCTTTCCCTTTGTCTTTTTGCCTCTTTATCTTTATTTGCTTGAATTTCTTCGGGTGTCATTACCTTCCTACATCTTTTTCTTTGTCTTTTTTTATCACCCATGGTTACCAAACCCTCTTTGATGACAAAAACAATAATTCAAGAAACCTATTTTAAAATTTCCCCCTCCTTCAAATATTCACATAAAACTATGTACTATGAAGATTATTTTTTCTATAAATTCTGAAGTACAAAATCATCATGAGTACATCCAAAATTCACTTTTTCCAAATCTTCTTGTAAAATATTTTTGCACTTGATTCCACTTCAGAAAATTTAACTTGCACTTTTACTCTTCCAACAATTTGAATAGAATATGCCCTGCACAAGACAAATCTGCAATAAAAAACGCAGAAAATGACACTTTAGGTCCGTACTGCAGAAAAAGAATGCTGTAAAAAAATCGTGTTTTAACAGTATTTTTCAAATTAGGGAAAAACGGCTATTATACAAATGCGTACGCGTTATGAAACGCGTACGCGTTATATTTTTAAAATGCGTACGCGTTCAGTAACGCGTACGCGTTGCTTTCTGCCAACGGGCAAAACATAACGCGTATGCGTTGTGAAACGCGTACGCGTTTTATTTAAATAACGCGTACGCGTTTCTATAACGCATACGCGTTATTTAAAAGTTGATCTCCCAAACCAAATCTAGCCCCGGTTTTAGGCTCGGGAAAGGCTTAGCAATCCGAGCCTTAGCTTTTGACCTGCAACTAAAAAACTAAGGCAAACTAAAAAAAAAAGTCCAACTTTGACAATATAGATGATGAACTTTTTTTCTGAATTAGTCTATAAAATTAAAACCCATTAGAGAACACAATGTCTACTTTCTAGATATATAATTTTTGTTAAAATTGGATTAAGTTTGTTATTTTTAAATTAATTTCTAAGCAAACTAGGCCTTAAATTTGAAAGATCAGGTTTTTTTGGTTTTTTAATAACTTTGTATTGGTTAAGTTTCTTGTAAAAAAAATTATATGGTCCCAAACTTCAGACAATTCTCTACACAATGAAAAAAAAAAGAGTCAAAAAATATTTTGTTTAGGTCCAATTATGTTGTCCGTACACGTTGATTTGAAAAAACATCAATTAAGGCCAATAAAAAATTAATAAAAAAAAATATATTCAATCAAAAATTACAAAAAAAAATCCAGCCCAAACTTCATGTTGTTAGCTCTCTTTTCCTAAAATGAATTAGCAAAATAATTTTATTTGGGTCAAAAAGTGTTGTCCGTACACCTGCTTGGTATGGTTAAAAAACAGGGACTTTAAAAAGTGGTTTTTATAGATCTTTATCAAAATTTAATTTCTATAAACTGGGTATTTTAATAATTTACATATTTGGAAACTAGATTAAAAATTATAAATTTCATAGTCTGCGACTTTTTTAAGATTCATTGTGGGAGATTACCCTCAAATTTTCAGTCCAAATTAGGCAAATTCTGAAAACAATAGAAACATTTCCCTTTTGAGTTTTGTGTACCCAACTTCTTGCATCAACTTACTTCTAACTCACCATTCAAAAATGTAGACTTTACATCCATATGATATACCTTGAAGTCTTTGTGTGAGCTACAAAAGCCAAAAATATCCTAATAACCTCCATTCTCTCTACTGGAGTAAAAGTCTTCAAAATCTATTCCTTCCACTTGTGAGTAGCTCTTTACACACAAGCCTAGTATTGTTTTTGATAACTTCTCCATTCTCATTCAATTTGTTCCTAAAAACCCATGTAGGTACTATCACATTCTTGTTTGTTGGTCTTGGGACTAGTTCCCATGTTTAATTCTTCTCAATTATCCTTAGTTCTTCCATAGCCTTGATCCAATTTTCATCCTTGCAAGCTTTAGTAACTATTTTAAGTTCTACTTCAAAAAGTAAACAAAAGTTGCTCCTCTGTCATAGCAACTTTTCTTCTTGTCAGCACACCTCTTCTTTTGTCTCTAATTATTTGATCCTTAGAATGATTTTTCTGCACATACTTAGGAGTCTTAGGATTCTTTTCTAGATCTTCTTTCTCTTCCACTAGCATCTCCTTTTATTTCTCTTCCTTTTCTTCTTCTCTGCAAGGGGGTTCATCAAATTCATATCCTTCTATCAATACTAAGCTTTGATGTGATTTTTCATCCACTTTGACACTTGCACTTTCAACTATCTTCTTTAGCCTTTTGTTGTAACACCTGTATGCCTTGCTCTTTGTAAAATGTCCAAGGAAAATTCCTTCATTTAATCTTGCATCAAACTCTCGTAAGTTTTCTTCATCCCTCCTAATATAACATTTTCTTTCAAATACTCTAAAATATTTCATAGTAGGATTTTTTCCTTAAAATAGCTCATAGGGGGGTCTTTGAACTATTCTCTCTTACTTGTTCTAAGTTGAGAATTTAGACTATGGTATGAATTTATTCTCTCCAGTATACATTCGGTAGATTTTCTTCCTTCAATATGTTTCTTGCTACCTTTTAAACTATCTTATTCTCCATCTCCACAACCCCAATCTATTGTGGATTCCTAGGATCTGATAAATGTCTTTTTATCCCATGATGTTCACAAAAACTATTCAACTCATTGGAGGAGAACTCACCACCTTTGTCAAACCTCAAACACTTCATTTTTAGTTCAATTTCATTCTCAACCATAGATTTAAATTCTTTAAACTTATCTAGAGCTTCTGGTTTTTCTTTAAGAAAGGTCACCTAAGTGATTCTAGAGTAATCATCTATTAACAACGTAAAATACCTATCACCTTGAGAGCTTCTTGTTCTGGTAGGTTCACATAGGTCTATATGCACCAACTCCAAAGGTCCACGAACACCTTTGAGTTGATAAGAATTCCCTTCTATCCTCATTCCTACAATAGCCAAAGTTCCAAAGATTCATTTTTTGATTTCACAACCATCATCCTGAAACTCTAGATTGTATCCTCTACTACACATTTTTCCTACACTGATAAGATTATATTGGAGACCCTTGACATATAGAACATCATCTGTCTTATGTTTGCAATCAAAACTAATTGAACCTTTTCCACAAATCTTAGTAGATGGATCATCACCAAACTTAACAAGACCACCATCATACTTCTCAAGTTTTACAAACTTACTCTTATTACCTGCCATATGATTTGAGCATCCACTATCAATTATCCAGTAGTTTCTCTCCCCTCTTGCATGGAAGACAATCAACATAATTCCTTCAATACTGTGACCTGCTTCTAGAGTAGTTTCCTTCACACATTTTGGAGGGTTAGTAGAATTAGTTCCAACATTCAAAGCCATGAAGAAGTATTCATCACTTCCATCATTTAACTAGTCTAATTCCTCATCATCAGATGTATCATTGTCTTCTTTAACACAATAACTCTTCTTGAAAGATTTACCTTTATGATCTTTATGTTGTCATTTGAAACTTTGCTTGGACATTTTGAAGAATAATGACCTATCTTACCATAATTGAAACATTTGAAGGGTAACTTAACTTTGCATTTTCCAATTCCCTTTGTGAATCTTCTTACAAAATTTTCTTCCACTTCATTAAGATCACCCAGATTAGATTCATCATTCTTCTCTTTTTTACTAACTTTAAAAGTAGTTTCTTTCCTTGAAGCATCTTTTTAAAAATATTTTAATTCAAAAGTAGTTAATGCACCAAACAATTGGTCTCTAGAATATTGATCAAAATTTTGAGCTTCCTCAATAGCAGAAACTTTAGCACTATAATATTTAGAAAGGGTTCTCAATACCTTTTTCAAAATTTCACTTTCCTCCTATTTTCTACTAAGACCGTTGATGGAATTGATAATTTCATCCACCCTTAGCATGTAGATTGCAATATCTTCATCTTCTGACATCCTTAGGGTTTCATATTTGGCTTTGAAATTTTGCATCTTTACTTGCTTGACCTTATCATTTCCTTCATAAATGCTTCTCAACTTCTCCTAGACTTCTTTAGTAGTTTTTTAGTTTATCACTTTCACAAGTTTTGATAAGAAATCCCACTCAAAATAGCATTCCTCACATTATATAGATTCTTTATCTAGTGCATCATATCAAATATTCCCTAGTTAGAGGAAGAGGTTTTTGTGAATACCTTACTGGGGGACTCAAACCCTAGATGGAAGAAGCACATGTAGATGAAGATTTAGTAAATCAGTTTGAGCCAGAGGAATGTTATTATCTTGGGTATCCGATAGAGTAAAATCTAGGTAGACCAGAAGGTATCCAACCAACGTACATCCAAACAAGAGAAGATTCTATAGGTTGTAGGGTGTCAGATACATTTTGGTTGAAGAATTTTTGTTTAAGAGAAATTTTAATGTTGCATCCTCCACTATGTCAATAGTAAGTAGGCCAGATGATTCTAAAATATAAAAAATATTAAATATTTATATGAAATATTTATCTAAAATAGAAAAAATGATATCATCTTGATATAAATTATTTTATCTAGTGCATCACATTTTTTCATTTTTAATAAATTTTAGTATTTTTTCTTGACATGGTAATCGACTAATATTTTGTGCTAATAACCTACTTTTAGTAAAAATAAAAAAATAAAAATAAAAAATAATTAAATTATTAATATATATATTTCTAAAATTAAACTTATTGATCTACAAAAGGGTATTTTTTATATTTTAAAAAATCATTATTTACATGAGTAGGAGTTGTTGGAACATCAAGTTTTTCAAATAATCATATTTTTTTCGATAAATGGGCCTCAAAGTAGTGTTACATATGCATTTAGCCTATAATTTTAGTTAGAAAAGTTGTTGAAATATCTAACTTAGCTACAATTAATATTAAAATAGATTATATGTTTGACCAATATTAATTTTTAGTTAGAAATACTAAAATTTAGTTGTGTTGATAAGTTGTCCAAAAGTGTGACGCAACTTTGTACTTTTACAACATGATTAATCTCCTTCTCAAGGTCCAACTCCAGGGGCCTAAGGAACTTGGTTACTTTGTTTGATAATATTTATTTATGTTGGAGGCCTAAATTCTCCAAAACATCCCATACAAACACATTCTCAAATACTAGATAGTCAAAAGAGGATTTATTACAACAATATAAATGCAATGAGATAAATCTAAAAATAACAAAGAAATATGGCATGGTTGATAAGAGGGCATTAGTCAGTCCAAACCTTTTGGTTCATCCAAAATGTTTGGAACTGGCAGTAGCATGAGGAGGTGGTTTTTCTAAAACCTTTGGACCAACTAATGCTCTCTTGTTGACCATACCAATAAAAGTAGAAATATATGGTAATATTAACCAATTTCATATTTTTAAAAAATAGAAGAATCTATGAGATATTAGATTTAAAAATGAAACCATTTTTGGTACACAACCTAAACCATAACCTATGTTACTCAAAATCTATGAGAGACTTATATTAAGAAAAAGAGTTAGTAAACATTGATGAAAAAATGAAAGCTCACAAACATCAACCCTAAGTGAAGCTAGTTATAGTAGAAATTTTGGTGTCTATTCAATGTATTTTAGGATGTGGGACTAGTAGAAATTATAGATATGACTTACAATTCTATAATTTTATGCATTATGAAATTATAGAGTTGTAAGTCATCCTAAAATACATTGTGTTAGGCAACAATTTTTTTATTATAACTCTAATTACTTTAACGTACCTTGTAATTGGAGTTATTAAATTGAAGTTATGTAAATGGGTAAGTGAAATTAGTTAAAGTAAAAAATTTGGCGTCTACAATGTATTTCATTTAAATGCATGATTTTATGAATATATTTAAGTGGTGCATTTAGACATTTAAATGAAATTAGTCATACTTTTATTAAGTTATAAGTCATATCCTAAAATACATTGTGTTAGGAAACAAAATTTATTTCACTTATCTATTCACATAACTCCAATTAATACCCTTCAAAGATTATTTCAATAAAGTATTTGATTGATCTTTTTTTGTATTCAATGTATACCATCATGGAGAATGGAGAAAAGGGCCAATTATTACTCTTCCAAATTATTTTAATAAATTGTTATTTAATATTCTTTTGTATTTGATTGATCATTTAATGTACATTGAATGTGGGAAAACTTGGGTTCAAAATGTATTTGTAGACTCACTCTTTGACATATCAGCCTTCGAACGTAGTCATTCACTTGAACATGCAAAATGCCAATCAAATATAGAAGAATATTAAATAATTAATTTATTGAAATAATTTGGAAGGGTAATAATTGACCTTTTTAGATGCCTCACACTAAATGAATGTTTAATAGGTCATGCTTGGTGATGGTGTACATTCAATACAATAATTGATCAATCAAATACTTTATTGAAATAATCTTGGAAGGGTAGTAGTTGGAGTTTATGTGAATGGATAAATGAAACTAGTTATATAGTAGAAATTTTGGTGCCTACAATGTATTTTAGGATATGACTTACAACTAGATATAATTTCATTTAAATGCATTGATTTTATGAATATATTTAAGTGGTGCATTTAAATGAAACTATAGTCATACTCTTACATTAAGTTGTAAGTCATATCCTAAAATACATTGTGTTAGGCAACAAAATTTCTTTCACTTATCTATTCACATAACTCCAATTAATACCCTTCGAAGATTATTTCAATAAACTATTTAATTGATCATTTATTTGTATTCAATGTAAACCATCATGAGAATGGCCAAAATGACCACTATTTTTGATAAAGGGTAAAATGGGTTTTACAGGGACCCGAAACCACAAAGTTTACAACATAATAGATATGAAAGAAAAGTCCAACAAAAACAACCAGCTACAAAAAGGTAAAAACCAGAACAAACAGCAACCATCCGCAAAAGACGAGGAAGGTCAAAAAAAGGTCAGCAGAAAAGCCAATAGAAAACCGGCCGCGACTAACCCAAAGTCTTCAGGACAGACTCTATCTCTGCCTCCAAATTCTTCATCTCATGAACACCCTTCTTAAACGTTTGAATCATTTGTGGAGTGGGGGGAGCCTTCCTCTTCAGATTGGCCCTAGTTCTCTTAGAGATGCCAGCATCCTCCTCTCGGTGTCTTTCATTGGTTTCCTCTAGGTCAACCACCAGAGATCCCTGTTGGGCTTTGTCCAGTTTCTCGTTCATGGCATTGATGATTATGGCATTGTGTCTGGCCATACGATTGTTTTGGATCACCAAGCATATTCTTCCAAATTATTTTAACAAATGGCTATTTAATATTCTTTATTTGATTGATCATTTATTGTATTGAATGTGGGAAAACTTGGGTTCAAAATGTATTTGTAGACTCACTCATTCAATTCACTTGAACATGCAAAATAGTAATTAAATATAAAAGAATATTAAATAATTAATTTATTGAAATAATTTTGAAGGGTACTACCTGAGATTTTTAGATGCTTCACACTAAATGAATGTTTAATGAGTCATTCTTGGTGATGGTGTACATTCAATACAATAATTGATCAATTAAATACTTTATTGAAATAATTTTGGAAGGGTAGTAGTTGGAGTTTATGTGAACGGATAAATGAAACTAGTTATATAGTAGAAATTTTGGTGCCTACAATGTATTTTAGGATATGACTTACAACTAGATGTAATTTCATTTAAATGCATTGGTTTTATGAATATATTTAGTGGCGCATTTAAATGAAACTATAGTCATACTCTTACATTAAGTTGTAAGTCATATCCTAAAATACATTGCGTTAGGCAACAAAATTCCTTTCACTTATCTATTCACATAACTCCAATTAATACCCTTCGAAGATTATTTCAATAAAGTATTTGATTGATCATTTATTGTATTCAATGTATACCATCATGGAGAATGGCGAAAAGGGCCAATTATTACTCTTCCAAATTATTTTAATAAATTTTTATTTAATATTCTTTTGTATTTGATCGATCATTTAATGTATTGAATGTGGGAAAGCTTGGGTTCAAATGTATTTTTAGACTCACTCTTTGACATATCAGCCTTCAAATGTAGTCAATTCATTGAAGGTGGAAAATGCCAATCAAATATGGAAGAATATTAAATAACAATTTATTGAAATAATTTGGAAGGGTAATAATTGGGCTTTTGGGATGCCTCACACTAAGTGAATGTTTAATAGGTCATGCTTGGTGATGGTGTACATTAAATACAATAATTGATTATTCAAATACTTTATTGAAATAATATTGGAAGGGTAGTAATTGGAGTTTATGTGAATGGATAAGTGAACTAGTTGTGGTATGTGCAGGATCATCATGGAAAATAGGCCCTATGGCAAAAAAATCAAAAAATCGAAAGTTAGGCAACTCACGAAAAATTTGAATAAGTTACTCCATATTATTTCAAAAAATATGTAAGAATAGAATTTGTAGCAACTGAATGTAGTTTCTAAAGTACTAGGGTTTGTTTAAAAAGAAAAATATATTTGGTGAAAATTTGAAATTTCAAATGCAATAGGCACTTAAAAATTTCTGTGGAAAATAAGAAGTAGGTGTTCCGTCTGACCACTCTAACTACAATGATAATATTTTTGTATTATTTTAGGATATAAGTAAAGGACTCATGTCTCGATGTGATGCATTATTTTTTGTAATTCTTTCCAAGTAATGACTAATTACATTTTTATTACAACTTTTAAAATTGCAAAACTCGTGATGTCTCCACCACCTTATCTTGTCAAAACTTCATTAAATTTTTTTAATCCTATAGTATGCACAACATAGAATGTGACTCTTGATGTTTTGATTCAAAAATGTGATATTGTTTGAAAGCTATAGATATTTTCAATCAATCTATCGACGACTTAGTCATAATTTGAATAGAAAAATGAATAAAAAATTGTACTTATTAAATTAAAATTAAAAGCATAATTTATATTGGCGGAAATCGAGAATCTCCCTAAAACCCTTTCTACTTCATCAATTTTGGGTAAAACATCATCAGCCACATACCCATCATATCACACTTTTACCCATCATGATCCTACACATACCATATATAGTAAAGATTTTAAGCTCAGGGCACATATATAAATTAGATATGGCTTACAACTTAATGTAAGAGTGTGACTATAATTTTATTTAAATGCACACCACTTAAATATATTTATAAAATCATGCATTTAAATGAAATTATAGATCTAGTTGTAAGTCATATCCTAAAATACATCGTAGGCACCCAAATTTCTACTATATAACTAGTTTCACTTATCCTTTCACATAAGTGAAATTAGCTATAGTAGAAATTTTGGTGCCTAGCACAATGTATTTTAGGATATATGACTTACAACTTAATGTAAGAAAGTTTTTAGACTATATAATTTCATCTAAATACACAACTTAAATATATTTATAAAATCATGCATTTAAATGAAATTATAGAGTTGTTTAAGTCATATCCTAAAATACATTGTAGGCACTAAAATTTCTACTATAACTAGATACACTTATCCATTCACATAAATCCAATTAATAGCCTTCCAAGATTATTTCAATAAAGTATTTGATTGATCATTTATTGTTATTTAATATTCTTATGTATTTGATTGATCATTTATTGTATTGTTCATGTACACCATCACCAAGAATGGTATTATACATTCACTTAGTGAGGCATCCAAAAAGGCCTAGATGTGTGTAATGACAAAAGGATAAACAATTTTAAGACCTCAATCATAATAGAATATCTCCTTCTCTAACATGAAGTAGAATTGCACCACACATAATTATAGTGTAGGAGTTCATTCAAGATTTATGTATTTATATGCTTATTTGTTACTTTTACATGTGAATGTTTCATTAGGATATTTTAGTACCACTTCTTTTATAGGAAATTTTTTATAATCCTACTTTCTCCCTTTCTCCCTCTTTTTCATAGATAGTTGAATGAACTCAAAATTGTTCTTATTAAATTACTTCATGATGTTCAAGCCACTCATTGCTCATGTATTTCCTATTTTTTATAATTTCCTATGGAGAATCTTACTAGAAAAATGGTTATTGCATATATTTTACTAAATTAGAGAAATAGAATTAGTACATATTTGTAATTTTTCGTTTTAATTAAATTTACAGATCTTTACATATTTATATAGATATGGCTGATGATCATGGATCACATCATTCCACTTAGTCTCAACATCAAGCTGAGGCTAGGTCTAATTTATATAGTGATAGCATTAGGAGATTAGAGAATGCTTTGAGATGTTTCCAGACCAAACAATACTTAACTCCCCTAATCTCACTAATAGAGATAGATTAGTTAGCATTCAATAGGAGATCCATTGTATGATTCACACAATTCAATCTTATAATCCTTATGATGAGGTTAGCACAAAGGAGTTTTATAGGTCCCTTTCCAGTAGTGTTATTGGCACATAGAAAATTGATTCTATTACTAGTAGAGTTTTGACACATAATGTGCACAGTATGTTCCCTCATTATATGGGACAAAAGAAAGTTAGAGGATATGTTGTTACTAGATGTACAGATGAGCTTGTTGCTCCTTTTATATATCTGAGATGGTTGTCATCCCATCACAGATGGCCTCATAATGATGAGTTGCCACTTTATTTTTGCAAACAACTATATGTTGAGCTTCATTTAGGGTTAGCAGTGGACTACATATCTATTCCTTCACATGTTGGATAGGGAAAAGGGAGGTTTGCTGACAAACCTCAATTTAAACGTGAAAATTTACCACCACCCATCAACAAGAGGGAATTAGTTTGTCCAAACCTTTTGGTTCTTCCAAAATGTTTGGAACTAGTAGTAGCAAGAAGTGTAGCAGCAACACCTACCCGAACTGACCATTTTGATAGTATTGTTGCAATTGCTACTGAGGTCAATCAGATGTCATCTGATCGTGTAGGAATATACTTATTACATCTATAGATCATCCTTCCTCATACTAAGGCTAAATCTTCCAATTATGATCCCTACATTTGAGCATACCTACCATCACCATTAGATGTGGCCTAGATGAGTGAAGCCACTATACATAATGTTGCTTCGGTTTCCATTATTGATTTACTATCATCATAAAAATTTATCAATGATGAGTATGGGATTCCTTTAGATGGTGTAATAACTCATATTAGATGAAATTTTGGTAGATAGTTGAGTTAGGGTGAGGTGGGTTCACAAGATGTACATATTCTAGACTATCCTACAACCCTTGAGGTTACTACACACAATGTACATGGCACATATAGCTCACTTCTCTTTGGCACTAGTCCTCTACCTAATACAGCTGTCCCTGATATGACTATGCATTCTCATGACATTAGTGACATTGGTAGAGTGCTCCAGGGTGAGACATAGGTACTTTCAAATAATCAGATAAATTTTGCATTCTAAAAATTCACATACATATATAAAATAAAATTGACTTTAAAGTAGTTCTCACTCTTCATTGAAGTCTGGTATTTTTAAATTTGTAGCAAAACAAGGGTTTTTCAAGCTTTGGAGATTTGGAGCATATAGACAATCCTATCCATGGTACATCTGAGGTACACATTTATAATATTTAAATTACTTAATACATTCAAACATTGAAATCACATAACTTTAAGATGAATTTAATAAGTTTACACATGTGTACATTAAATTAATTAATGTACTTTCTTTTGTAGGGAGACAGATCGGGACATGGATTGAGACAAGGATTAAGAGAGGCATCGATCCATAGATCTAGAGAATTGGGACATGGATCCAGACAAGGATCAAGAGAGAGATCGATCCATAGTCATATTAGACATCC
>VDFB02191671.1:0-14215 GCA_007258455.2 Sequoia sempervirens
TGCCCTTAAAACATTATGATATACCTTAGTGTATGTAAAATTATTTATAAATCAAACATATATGTAATTATAATTCTATATAAATTTTCACAGTTTATCCAAAATATCTCCTTTTACTATCTTCTTAAAATTTTGATTGTATTTGATAGCAAAAATCTTTAAATATGGTCATATGGCCATCAAATTTAAGTTCTCATTTAAAAATATATGTATATTAATATTAAAAATAGGGTGTTCGACCGAACATTCTTGGAATGTTCGGTCGAACCCATTTAATAGGGTTTTTTAAATTGCATGTAGTGGTGGTTCGGTTGAACTAGAGTTCGACCGAACCCTAGTTCGACCGAACCATTCTAAGATGTTCGACCGAACACATATTCGGTCGAACCACTCTTTTTTCACTCTTGCTTCCTAAGGCACCAGGATTGTTGAAAATTTTGCATTTCGAAGCTCGATTTCAGAATGAAAATGGAGAAGATCTCAAAAACCCAACTAGTATCGGGTTCCCCTCAAAATGAGCTATCCAACGAATATAATTTTAGTATCTTTGATTATATTATCTATCACATTTTTAAGTTTATTAAATATAGGTTTTTCACTGAAAAACAAAACTCTCTGTTCTGTACAAGTGGAAAAATAGAAGATTATCAAAAATAAATAAAAAAATATGAGTGCACCAGATATTGGAGTCCTTGATCAAACAAAAAAAAAAAAGAATTTTGATACATAAGGGATTACAGCCATTATCTGATGCGGCGCTATATCTGAATTGTCATTTGATTGACTTGAAACTTGATTAAGAAAAATATTCAATAAAAAACTATCTAACCAAGTGGAAGCACTAGATATCGGAGTTAAAAATCTAAATTTGAAAGAGCTAGAATTTTATCTTTCAAGGAAAAAAAGTTATATGTTATACGGTGTGCGTCACTTTTAAAAATGCTATTTTTTGAAAAAACCAATTTTCGTGGGAGATAGAAAAGAAGTGCAATATAATTCCAAAAAAACTTGAAAAAAATATTTTAGAATCTACAGAGAAAATATGACAAGACTCTAGTTTGCATCATCTTCAAATTTCTAATGCTTTAATCGCTATAGGTGCCCTGAATAATGTGGGAGATTGTGTTAAAAAAAAAAAAATATCGTCCTCAAATTTAGGCCAAAAAATTGTAAAACCACTATTGTGGGATCACCTCTAAGATAGGGTTGAAATGATGGGTCCAAGGTTGAAGGTATAAGCCTTGCCCATTAAAGAAGAAAACTTTTTTCTTTAAGGGCTTTATCATGATTTTATCTAAAGTTAAGAAAACAACAAAGTAGTTGTAACCCTCATGCATATAAAAACTTTTGAGACCTTCGACCATTGTTTGTGGGCCCATGCTTCTAAAGTATTAATGGGAGGGATGTAGTTGAATATTTTACCTAGAAGCACATGCCTTTTGAGGATAGACATGGAAGGAAGCAACAAGTCTTTAAAGATGTGCACTTTATATTTTCACTGAGTAGACAAATATGAAAGTGCAACCTGATGATGATGTTTTAGGAACTAGGTTGTTTTGTGGAACTCACTTGCAATATGATTGTGGGTGTTATTGTTTTCCTTTTTCCAAGTTTTGACCAAAGGTTTTAGATCCCAATGGCATGCAGTGTTGGGGAAAGTGGCAACAATATTATGTCATCAGGCTATTAATAGAAAGCTAGAGCAGTAGAGAATTGGTGTAGTAGGGGGCAATGTGGGAAACACAGAGGAGGCCCAGCAGGCTATGAGAAAACTACAGACCTACCATGAGTGGGTTTTGGCTTTCTCCCTCTTAGAGGATATTGCAAACTACTTCCATGGATTCCCCCTTTGAAAGACCACTAGGGATCTTTATGTCTTAGTTTTTGGGCATATTTTAGTTCCTTCCAAGCCCATGGAGCTCCTTGTAACCTTGGAAGGGATGGTCTCTATTGATTACCAAGTTGAAATTTTGGAAAATACCCATTAGACACCCACTCTCGTTCCCACTCCCATTCCATGAGACAATCAAATTATAATTTAAATTAATTACTCTTTTACTAAAAAGAGTTATTTTCATTTTCGTATATAACTCTTAATTTTTTTTTGAAAAAATATAATTCTTTATTTTGTTGTTTTTTGTTTTTTTTTACTTTGAAAATTATAAAAAATATTATATATTTATATGTTAATTTTAATAATTTAATCTATAATGATTAATATATATATACATATACATACATATATATAACACACACACACATATATGTATACATATATGTATATATACATATATATACATATATATATATATATATATATATATGTGTGTGTGTGTGTGTGTGTGTGTGTGTGTGTGTGTGTGTGTGTGTGTGTGTGTGCATATAGATATGTATATGTATATATGTGTATGCATATGTATGTATATGTATATATACATAAGTACATACATATGTGTGTATATATATTCATTTTTAGATATATATATATACTACATAAAAATTATGTTTTTATGTATGTAATCAATAAAATATGGTTCTAATTAAAATAAAAATAACCCTTAAATAAATAAAATAGTTCTAAATAGACATCTATTAGAATTTTTTAAATAGATGTATATAAGATTTTCATACTAGTTTCTACTTAAGATTTATTTCTTATCTTTGTTACTTCAAATTATTTTATAATTAATGTCAAAGCATTCTACAATGGTAGCAAGGAGAAAAGTGCAATGGTATCATCATGTTAACACAAAACCTACCTTTAAGCTTAAATTTGATGGCATATTATAGGTCAAGTGATGGTGGTGGATGGACATGGACCAAAACACATCAAACACAATATATAAGCAATGAATCTCACTACAGTCCAAAGTGCTACAACACTAATTATTTCATTAATCACTATCTTGATACAAATATTACAAATTTTTGGAATGCTACAACATTCATCTCACTCTCCATCTCGACTACGTGATCACTTGATCATCTCAAGACTTTGATGCTATGCCTTGATACTACATCTCACACCTTGATACCTTAATACATTACATGATGTCTCATTATATAGAAGTCTTTGTGGTTTCAAAGATCATTCTAGATATCGACTTGACAAACATTTAATAATTTTCCTCTTTCATCATTATCTTTTTTCTATTTTAAAACATTTAATTTAATATTGTCTTTTCTCATTGAATGATTGTAATAATTGGGGTTGGAGAAATTACAATACTCCAACACTCCCCCTTAATTTCTACTATGTATTCCTTGAACAACTCTCTCCAACTATTGGTACAAACTTTCAAACCATTGATTTTAAAATCCTCAATACTTCAATTTAGAAGTACTCTTCCTGCAAACTCATTATATGTAGCTTTCCATTTTGTATGATTTCTTACAAGACAATGAAATCCCAAACCTCTCTTCATTTCTATCATTTTTCACATATGAACATTTATATTTGAGCAACATTTTCAATACATTTGTAATTTGTTGCCAATTTGATCCATAACTCCATCCACAATTCATTTGCATGCAACCTGTCATAGATTAATTTTTCCAATCTTTATTCTAACACACCTTTCCCTAATAATTCTTCAAACCGCATATGGTATAGGGATGAGTATCTCGACACATGTCCTTTGTATGTATATTGCGGTGACAATGAGAACACTACACACAACATTCTTTGAAGAAATTTGTTTGAACCTATAACACCTATAACATCATTTCTTTTACTTGTAATATAACCAAGACCTTTATATTTTGGCCTTATAATTGGCTCAATGGCCCTTTTGATACTTAATTCCCACTTTCCTAATCCTTAACATTTATATCTCATTCTTTTCATGATTTTGAAACCAACATTCTTCTCATTACAACTAACAAGATTTGTACACACATTATCATCTTCATCAAAAAAACCTCAGCGATATCACACAAACCAAATGATTGATCAACCGAACAACACAAATTTTCTATGCCTCATGAAAAATCACAAATTGATGATTTTGAGCTTAAACATTCATTTTTCTTTTCCAACAACTTTATCTTTGCTTCTAAATCTTCATTATTCTCCTTGACTTCATCAAACAACTTTAATATTTCTTCTAACTCTTTGTGTCTTGATTTAAAATTCTATAATTCATCTTCACGATCATAAATTTTGCACAAATATTCAGATTTTTGTATGACAACCTTTTTTAAATGTGCTAACAATTCTGAATTAGATTTCTTATTAATCTCTGAAAGTGCTTCCCCCAAAGTATATTTTTCTTTCTTTATTCTCTTACCAACTTCTCCCATTGATATAATTGAATTAGATTCACCTTACCTTTGCACTTGTCTATCATTCTGCTACAGCTATTCACCTTCGTTTGTTCAACAGCCTCACATGCCTTCAGCCTTCTTTACACAATTTCCTGTCACTTCTATAACCCGAACCTCATAAAAGTTACGGTCTCTTCAGCTGAGAAACGACATCCTCTAATATTTCTAGAATCTTCTTTTTAAATTTCCCTTTGTGACTTCAGAAAATCTACATAAACTTCAAATTACTTGGTGGCTATGTTTGTATCTTGCAGGCTAGTTTTCTTTGTTAATCTGTGATAACATCGATCTTTTGATCTCGTCCAAACTATGATAACCTTGACGAGTGGGCTTCCCTTTTAAACCCTCGATCTCCTTTTATTTCTGTAGATCTCTCTATTGTGAATTTAATCTTCCTTGGCACTTGGGAATCTTCAAACAAGCGACAACTTTTAACTTGTCTGGTGACAACTTCTCCTTTTGACAGTGATTCTCTTTTCTTTGACAATGAGAACGATCTCCATTGTGACAGCTCTCTAGTGCTTTATTTTTTCTGCAGACGACCTCCCTTTGACTGTGGATTTGTTAAGACAACCATCCTTAAAAAAACCTTCGATTCAACTAGCGACTTTTTCTTTGACAACTGTGATCTGCTTGCTGGATCGGGCAATTACTATACTCTTCTACGATTTGTGATCCTACAACTGATAGACTTTCGATGCCTTGATCTCCCTGAAACTTTCCGTAGCGGCTTGGCTTTGGCAATTTCAGTGACCTCCTGCCAGCAATTCCTTTGATCTTCTTTCTGAACTTTCCTTAGGCGGCGGCGAAAGACTTCTGGCAGCTCTCCATTTGGCAACGACTATCTTCTGGCAGCCTCGACTTTGACTAGTAATTTCGCTAGGGGTGCAGCAGGCTCTTCACACTATCACTCTATAGTTTTCTGCACCTCAAATCAGTGGCTATGATCAGCGGCTTATTCAGGCTGCTTCTTTAAAGGTTTTGGCTGGCGGCTTCTGTGCCTTGCTTCCCTCAAATTTGAGCTCTTCGAAAAAAACAGTGATCTCGACTTGTTTGACTTATGATGCAACAATAATGTCGCGGCCTTTTCAAATCGGCACTGTCTCTTCTGAGACGTTTCTTCTTGTCACTTGCTGCGGCTTCAATAAATTCTTCCAATCACGTAACCTCGATCGCACTTTCATTCACTCTCTTAAAGGCGGCAAGCTCATGGGTCCAAAATTGCTTTCCAATTAATCATTTCCACCCTCGTGTCCCTGGTTTTTCATAAAAACTATTTTTTAAAATGAAGGATTCATCATTATAATTAATATTGTAATTAATGATTTTTTATTTTTTTTTAAAGATTTGTCAAGATTTTTTATAAAATTTTGGTGATGTAAAAGATATCGTCAATAAAATTATTATTATTTTTTTAAAGAAAGATTCCTCAATAAAAATTAATATTTATTTATTTTAAATGAAAGAGTCACAAGAATTTTATATCTTTTCTTGAGGGGGGAGGGGAAGGTGGGGTTTCTTAAAGTTATCAACATAGATCAAGACACATCAAACACAATATATAAACACTAAACTTTACTACTGTCCAAAGTGTTACATTAGAGATCGTTTCATTAATCACTCTCTTGACCCAAACATTACAAATGCTTGGAATGCAAGGACATTTATCTCACTCTCCATCTCTTGACCACATGATTGCTTGATCATCTAAACACTTCGATGCTACACTTTGATACTACATCTCACACTTTGACACCTTAATACATAAACCATTATGATGCCTCATTATATAGAGGTATTTGTGATTACAAAGATCATTCTAGATCTTAGGCCGACTTGACAAATATTTAATGCTTTTCCTCTTTCATTCTTATTTCTTTTCTATTTTAGAACATTTTGTTTAATTTGTTCCTTTCTCATTTAATGATTGTCATTATTGGGGTGGGAGAAATTACAATACTAGACAACATCAAGAAAGCAAAGTATTTTGATATGTTAATTTGAGAATTATTTTATTTGTTAATAATAGTTGAAATTTTGATGAGCATAAATTAAGTGAAGATATAAACATTAAATAATTAAATAACTAATCAACATAAAAATATAAAAGAAAACACATAAAATTTTAAACTTGATATAGATACAACATAGATTATTTTTTTTAATTTATAATAAATAAAATTATTTTAACATTAAATAAAACAACTTTTAAGTAACTAAAATTGTTTCAAATTGATATCTCTCTCAATCTATTTTTAGATAGATGAATTTAAGATATCTATATTAGTGTTAACTTTCTTAATTATATGTTTATTGTGTTTTTATTTTCATATGAAACTACAACATTATATCTGATATCTTATTACCATTATACAATACCTCCTCGCATAATAAAATAATTCTTAAATAAACAAAAATAACTTTTCAAATAAGAATATAAATAAAATAAAATAATTAAAGTTAATATTTCTTAATATTTCAGATATAGATAAGTAGGAGGTATTTTCTATGGCGTGCTAAATTAATTGCTACCATGATTCAATCATGTATTTTTTTGAATCAAACTCACTGATCTATGAGTAGTGGTTCACAAAAAAACATCTATCATGAGAATGAATAATCAACTTAACACACATTACATCTACTATTAATCACTCATCCTAATACTACTAACTAAAAGATGAACTATGGAAGCACAGATGGCATCATGAATGGTGGAAGGAAAAGTTTCACCCAGTTCCATCCCTTCGGAATCAAGAAATGCCTTCGATCCCAATCACCTTGAGTTCCCAATTCTATGAGGCATACACTGCCCCTACCTTGTCAGAGTCTGCTTCACATCTGGGCCTTGATGGTTGATGAAGACATCAAACAATTTGGAGATGTGGCTGATTTACTTTTTAGGTGTGCAGGTGCAATTCCATCGAAAGCAATGCATTCTACAATTTCATGAAAGGATTAGACCTTTCCAAGAAATCACTCATCCCGATAGATAATCCTAATTAAAAGTTGGTAATCAAATTCATCCAAACTATGTTTAAATGCATTCACACAAAATCTGTTATTCAAATTCACCAAAGCTATGATTAAATGCATTCACATAAAATCTGTTATGATAGTAAACAACGAGCTATGATATCACATCATTTATTCTAATACATTGCCAAAATATTAATACATATTGCTCTAGTCCAATGTTCAGAAGGTCCAGCTGTTTGGAGACTAGATACGAATGATGAGAACTGATTGCCCGATCCAATTCTGGACCTTCCATTACACTCAAGCAAATGTAACAACATTAATTGCGACCTTCGCAGCCCCTTTACTCCCACGAGCAAACCTTCTGAGGATAGCGTCTCTCCGGCTTGGGCGTTGAAGTCGAGTAATACCATGATCTGAAAGACCGGATAATCCACTATAGCACAGTTCATGTCTAACTTGAGTTCAAACGTAAACATCTCACACAGATATCTCCATTTCGAACCCCCCTTCTTGCACTTGGTACAATCGTAGTTTTCCTTAACATCAATAACCAGCTTGAGATCATGATCTTTGTGCCCGTTACAGGAGAGCTTAGTAGGAAGCGCCATGCACAGTGGGCGAAGTTTCAAATTCGCGCCGCGAGACTCGAACACAGACCCTGGAATCACCTCTCCGCAGCCGTCGCAATGGTGTCGTAAACACGTTTGGAGGCGAAATTTGAACGGGTGTTGCCTGAAAAAGGGATGGACATATTCATCGGGAAGGACAGCACAGGCTTCGTGCAATACAAAATCGGGGCATGATTGACACTTATATCCGATGTTGGCTCCAAATTCTTTGCACCCACCGCACGTGTAACGAGAGAGTCCTTCCATCGAACAGAGTTTATGCTTATGGCGGCTCTCGTACAAGACCCAATCTTCATTTCCTAAGGATATTTCGTTTTCCTGAGGTGGGATGGACGCCATTTCCTTCAGTGGGCAAGATATGATAACCTAATGCCTATTTTCAGAATTCCTCAACTAACACGGCTTCCTTTTGTATTCTGTAGCTAGAAAAAGTCTGTATAACTAAGGAATTGGAAAGCGGCTTCCTTTTAAGGGCGCGAGTTCCTGGATTAAGCAGAGCTATACGGCATAAGGTCTTCAGTCAATGTAGGCTCATGCTTATGGCGGCCACTGATACAGACTTGTTTGGAATAAGACGACATTACAATTATGATATTGCTATCAGGATTCAACTGTGTAGTTTCGAGTCAAACTCATTGACCCATGTTTCATGAGTAGGGGTTCAACAAGAACCCATCTCTCATGATATCGAATGGTCCACTTAGCACTCATTGCATCTAGGTGATGCTCACAGAGGTGAAGCACTGGTCCGTCCCGGGAGGTCACCCATCCCAGTACTGCTCCAGCTCAAGCGCGCTTAACCAGGGAGTTTTCTCCAAGTTAAGCCCGCTTGAGTTGTTACCCCATTTGCAAAACCTTCAGCAAGTGTTGTGCCTTATGAACCATTCATAATAGAGCTCTTTAGCTCATCAATTGATAAGTAGGAGGTATTTTTCCACAAATGGTCAAATTATGATATTGCTATCGATTCAACTGTGTAGTTTCGAGTCAAACTCATTGACCCATGTTTCATGAGTAGTGGTTCACCAAGAACCCATCTCTCATGATATCGAATGGTCCACTTAGCACTCATTGCATCTAGGTGATGCTCACAGAGGTGAAGCACTGGTCCGTCCCGGGAGGTCACCCATCCCAGTACTGCTCCAGCTCAAGCGCGCTTAACCATGGAGTTTTCTCCAAGGTTAAACCCGCTTGAGTTGTTACCCCATTTGCAAAACCTTCAGCAAGTGTTGCGCCTTATGAACCATTCATAATAGAGCCCCTTTAGCTCATCAATCTGAGCATCATGAGAGATGGGTTCTGGTGAACCACTACTCATGAAACATGGGTCAATGAGTTTGACTCGATACTACACGGTTGAATCCTGATATCAATATCATAATTTGACACGCTGCGGAAAAATACCTCCTACTTATCAATTGATGAGCTAAAGGTGCTCTATTATGAATGGTCTATAAGGCACAACACTCTGTCATTGCCTTTGCAATGGGGTAGTCATCCTCGCTGGCTTAACCTTGGAGAAAAAACTCCCTCGATTAAGCCTTTGAGCCGGTTTTTTCGCATCGATGGGTGACCTCCCCGACGGACCAAGACACTGCGGAGCATCACCTAGATGCAATGAGTGCTAAGTGGACCATTCGATATCATGAGTAGTGGGTTCTACAAGAACCCACTACTCATGAAACATGGGTCAATGAGTTTGACTCGAAACTACACGGTTGAATCCTGATAGCAATATCATAATTTGACACGCCGTGGAAAAATACCTCCTACTTATCAATTGATGAGCTAAAGGGGCTCTATTATGAATGGTTCATAAGGCACAACACTTGCTGAAGGTTTTGCAAATGGGGTAACAACTCAAGTGAACTTAACCTTGGAGAAAACTCCCTGGTTAAGCGCGCTTGAGCTGGAGCAGTACTGGGATGGGTGACCTCCTGACGGACTCGCTAAGCTTCACTGCGGGAGCATCACCCAGATGCACAAGAGTGCTAAGTGGACTATTCGATATCATGAGAGATGGGTTCTTGTTGAACCACTACTCATGAAACATGGGTCAATGAGTTTGACTCGAAACTACACGGTTGAATCCTGATAGCAATATCATAATTTGACACGCTGTGGAAAAAATACCTCCTACTTCTTAACGGTATTAATATGTCAATAGAACTACCCTTAGATCTGAGATAAATACAGGAACTGGGTGGTGGAGGAGAATCGTATGCATCAGTGGTTTCCAAATTGTCGTAAGTTTTATGTACTATATTAATTAACAAGTTGGCTAGGAATCTTCTGCGAAATATATTAATAATAACAAATTGCCTACGAATCTTCTGCGAAATATATTAATAATAACAAATTGCCTACGAATCTTCTGCGAAATATATTAACAATAACAAGCCAAATATTTATAGAGTTCTTCTTCAATTAAAAAACATGTGACACCGATTTCCAAATGGAGTGTATCTTTGGTCATACTAACTAATTAATTAATTAAGAATCTTTTATACTGTGATTTTTAATTAATTTATAAATATGGTCAAAGGTGCATTTTTTTATTTGGGTAGATAATAGTCAAGATTTTGCACAGCGGGATAGTATCAATTATGAAAGTTCTTCTTCTCTTCATATCATAGTGCATCTTTTATAATTTTACTAAATTATTTTATTTATATTTGAATTTATTTACTTTTACTAAGATTTTTTTATTTTATTTATTAAAAAAGAATTTTATAGTTATAACTTTTTTATAAAATCTGATAATATATGTCTAGCATTTGTTCATCTAATAATAAATATTTAAGTATATTCTATTTTAGATTAGTTATAAAATAATGATTTATATAAGAAAAATTGTAAATTTAATTTGAATTGAAGATTTTACAAAATATTAATCTTAAAATCTAAAAATTATAAAGATTAAAGTTATAATGATCACAAATCAAACATCTTAGGTCTTGAAAAATTTGAAGGTTTAAAAGTGTAAGATAATAGAAAACAAAAACATTACCTTATTATCAATTCATGTGGTTGGTTAAGTTATGTAAAGATGTGTCATTAATCTCTTTTACTTTCATGATCTACCTTTAAGAACACATTCTAGACTTTTTAATTATAGCTTGATTAGGGTGAGGATATTTTTTTAGAATACACTATTTTAAATAATTTTGATTATCTTTCTATGGAATTATCAATAAAAATAAAAATAAAAATAAGGTGACACATACATTTACATACTACCCACACCTAATAAATATAATCTTGAGATAATTTAAAGTATCCCTTTTACTCTTATGTATTCATGAATATATTTCTATTCAATTTTCTAAATTAAAAAACTTTATTATGAATGAACATTTTAAAATGTTTCCCACCTAATAAATCTCATATTATATACAACTAATTCTAGAAAAGTATTTGAGCCTCTATACTTGAGTCTCATATAGCACATTTGAAACATCACCAACTTTACATGACACTCTTTATGTTGCACACACAGTTGTCGTTGCACCAAAATATCGACCTATTAATGCTTGATACAACCACTAATGTTAATGTATCCATGGGAGGTGATTAAGCCATGTCACGAACCAAAGCGTTGCAATACATAGCATAAGGAGACCAATAGCACATACCTTGCAACAATCCCCCTCAGCGTAAGTGAGGGGTTTGAACTTGTGACCCAGGATTTGATACAAATTGTTGCACAGATAGTTTTCGTTGCACCAAAAGATCAACCTATTAATTCTTGATACAACTGCCAAAGTTAATGAATCCACGGGAGGTAGTTAAGCCATGTCATGAACCCAAGTGCTATGTTGCACAACACAAGGAGACAAAGTGCACACACCTTGCAACATCCTGCTGGTATCTCCTACAATAGAAATACTAATCATGGTCTAAAGTTTTCTATTGAGGAGAAGGAAAATTTTAGTTGTATCCAATGCAAGAAGGTGAATGTAAAATGGATATATTGGAGGGAGATGAGAATGTGTAAGCTCATGTTGTACATGAATAGTTCTATAATGAATTTTCATCATTTTCCAAATCATGGTATTAGTCGAGTTCAATGCTCGAGATGTAGCAAACATATCCAAGAAAAGCTTAGTAATGAGGATAAATCTATTTTGAGCACAATGGAGATTATGAGAGGTACAAATATGTCCCACCTTAATAGGAAGGCATTACATATGCATTAACAACACTCAATGTCTACTTAAAATCTTTCCCCTATGGTAATGATGTCTAGCCCCTCAAATACAGGGATATAGTGAGGTGTGTGCATCTTTGTTTGTGAAGATTTATTGGTGGATATCTCTAGGAACTACTATAATCATATTAGATAAATCAATGTCCTAGTGGTCAAGGAGGTCATAAAAATACTACAATTTTAGGGACAAATTCTTTTCTTATGTCTAGATATGAAAATGAGGTGATTTTAATGTTCTATGGTTTGTGTCTTTTTTTAAGTTTTTCACCATTCAAATGTCATTTTTCACCTTTCAAATGTCATTTTTCACCTTTGGTGTAGGATACTATTTATTCTTCTACATTTATTATATTTTTTCTAAGTATCCTTTTCTATGACCTAAAATTGCATCAACTGAAAGAAAGAAAATTATTGTTGCTTATGGTTTAGAACATAGAATAACAAGTTTTCTTCTCTCTCATTCAAGGAAACACTAGATATCTCAATCCAAGGATAAAGTAGGAGAAAGAGATCTTGCAATAGGGTGTCCTAAGGTATTATTAGAGACTGAAAGAGGGGTCACCACCAAGCTAGGGCTTGGAAAGACAAATGACATGCAAGATCAAATATGAAACCTAATGAATGCAAAAAATTACTAAATGACCTAGAAATGAATGTAAAACATAATAACAAATTGAGAGATTAGGGTTGTGCACCTAGAAATCTGTAGCAACTTGAATGGAGATCTGAAATGCTAAAAATACTAAAATTAATGTAGTATGGGACTCATACACTAGACTAGGCACTTTAGTCCCATATTAGGGTTTTTGGGCAGGAACATAAATTTGGCAAAGACAAGTCTAAAACTCTTAAAATTTGCAAATTTGACTGTATTGGGACTTATACCCTTGATACTTAGACTATTTTGAGTTTGGTTATTGTCTATGCCTATTGATACCATTGATGATATGATATTTAAACGTTTAAGCCCATATGATGATTTGATTTTGATTATGCTACATGCTTAGTAATCTGACTATGATGATTGATTTAATGCTATGTTGGTTATTGAGTTTGTTTAATATGAATCTGGAAACTTAATAATGAATGAATGAAACAAGTGGTGTGAACCAATCATGTTGCAATTAGATGAGTATGAAAATTAATGTTAATGAAAATAAGATAAGATAGGTGGCTAATGATTTTTCAATTATGTTATAGGATCTTTATGCTATACAAATTATGAAACTTGTGTGAATGCAATTGTGATTCAAATGATTTGATTAGTATATGAATATTATTTACTTGGATGGATTAACGTGTGTATTGAGTGTGCAGGTACATTTTCCATGGCCAATGGAAATTGGAGGCAACTCTTGGGAACCCTATGTAAATTAACTAGTGAAACTGAGCTAAAGTCCATATGAAGGGACTATAGTTCCATCATGTAATTATTGATGTTATTTGAGAATGTTTTTAATTTGGTTTTTATTGCCAAGTCAGTCCATCCAGGAGGTGAGTTGTCTATCCAAGTGGACAAACTCGGATTTGAACTTTTAGGCACTTTTTGGGGATTGAAAAGTGATATTTTTTAAGTGTTTTTGTAGGTTTAAGGTCCCTAGGGCAGGTACCTATGGGTTAGGTACCTTTTTAGCTCAAAATCATGGGTCAGTCTCAAGATAGGGCACTCTTTTTGAGGCCTTAAAGAGGTTTGACGAAAATAAGGTTTGGGAAGTGGGATGGGGACTAGTCCCTTTCCAATCCCACTTCTCCATGTTGTCTTGGAAGTCTCCCAAGTCCTCACACATGTGTGAGAACACATGGGTGAGTGTGCCTGGGAGGGTGAATGGAAGGTTGACAAATGTCAACTCCCTATTCAAAGGAATTAAAACTTGAGTTTCTATAAAGCAAACTCAAAACAAGGGTTAGGGGATTCTTTGGCATTCTTGATTTTGGTTGAATTTTGGGGGAGTGAGGAGTTTGAAGAAAAATCTTGGAAGAAGAGGAGTTGTGTGGATCCTCAACCCATCTTTCCTTGAGCTTGGTTTTAAGGTAGATTCACCACTTTTGTTTCTACTTCTTCATGTTT
>VDFB02191672.1:0-13389 GCA_007258455.2 Sequoia sempervirens
CAGTCACGGGTTGCGCCACTAATAGGGAGTAAAAATTTGAAATTTTATTTTAGCACGCGCATTTTGTCAAATGATGAGTTTATCTTCTATTTTCTTATTTTTAACCTCTATGTTTTGTAGAATTTGACTGGGTTTCTTTCTTGTAGGTCGGATCAATTGAAAACAAAGGAAGGAGAAGCATGATGATGGTATCTCACAAAATCAAAGTGTTTTAAAACACTTTCTAAGTGTTTGTTTAACACTCTTAGGAAACTATTATTCCTTTTTTCTTAAGACACTAATTTCGTTTGGGTTTTAAAAAGAACCTTTTTAATTTTTCCAAAGGCTTAAAACGAACATTAGGAATACAACTTACTAGGGTTTGTTTTTTGGTTAACAATTAAACAAAACAACTCTCATTTGTCCTTTGGTGCTTTAAAAAGAACTCACAATTGCTTTATGGACTTAAAATGAACATGTGCAACTTTGTATTCGTGAGGGCTTACTTAAACTAACTTCATTGGAAAAGGACGTATGCGCTTCTCTCACACTTTATAAAGATCTTGAGAATCAAAAGGCCTTTTTGTGATTTTAGGTTGAGATAAAGCAATCACCTCCACACTTAATTTTTGGGTTTAAAATTGAACAAAATCTTGTGTGAGTGTGAATGAAATTATTGCATGTGTTCTCCCTTTGTTTCTAAACAAGGGTTGATTGAACTATGAATATGTTTATTTTCTTTTGTTTATCTTAAAGGGCCTGCCTTGGGGAAAAAGTACTCACCCAAGGGAATGAATCAAGTGGTAACACTCTAAAGCCAAGAGTATTTCCAACCGGGATATAAATGTGGGTATTGGAGTAAGCGTAATATCAAGCTATTGGCTCCGATGAGATGGATCTGAAAGGGACTCTCGCCCATTATGGGTCAATCTCCACGAGCGAAGTCCTTATTAAAACCCATGTTTTAGAATTGCCAAAATCCTTGATCTATTTGTTGGTGCAAGAATGGGTGCGTTCTAAAAGCCATACACTTTACAGTCTTTTTAGTAGAAATGGAAAGCATCCATGGGAGTTTCATGGGTGTTGATGCTTGGCTGCCCGATACAAGTGAGTGTCATGGAGGGAGCCGATTGGGGTCAAGCATCTAACCATTAGCTAAAGATAAGCATAGCTAGACTTGTCCAAGTGGGAATCCAACAAATATTGTCTTCCATATCCATAGGGTTGTACTTATTCTTGGTTGAAAAATGCTTTGCTTGTTTGAAAACATCTTGGAAATAAACACTTAACATCATCATCAAAATTTCAAACGCTTGGGAGGAAAATACAATTGACCCCAAATTCGTATTATTTGCTTGCCCTTGGGATTCACATCCTTAGAGGTTTCTAAACACTTGAACTTACATCTCAATTTTTCACCAAGGTCAACGATAGGTAACCATTGCCTTGATTTCCTTGAATTACACATAGCACTTTGTGGGATGAAAAGAAGTTAGGACATTGGACATTTAGTTTGAAAACATAATCAAGAAAGTGTTTGTGGTAAAAGCAATTCACTAATCAAGATGAAATCAATTGAACCACACACATGTGCTTGTTTATCTATTGTCTTATGGTATTTTGAGCAAACATTGATCTTTTGGTTTGAAGGGAAAAGCATGTTCTTCAAAACCTTGGCCTTGTAAAAAAGTCCTTCTTAGGTTCATTTAGGCTCAAAATCAAACACTTTATCCATTTCAAACATTTATCATCCCATCCCACAAGCAACTTTAGGCTTTGGAAACATCATTCTAGACTTGGGTGAAATCATCAAAATAAAAATCACCTTGTTTGGTTGGGTGTAGGAATACATCCTTCTAATACATTTAATTGAATTAGCAATCCTTTGAAAAAGTTCATCCTAAGATCACATCCAACATCTTAGGGTTTAAAAATTCATTATCCAATCAAACCAATCGAAATCAAACCCTAAGTCTAGCATTGATCCAAATTCCCTAAGCATTCAACACTCATATCATTCACCTTTTCATCCCTTCATCTCATCATTGGTCCTAAACACCTTAGAGGTCACTTTTACAACAAGGTAAAAACACAAGAGGAACATGGAATATAAACTTGATCCATACATCATGAGTAATCCAAGTCAACCAAACTATCAAAGCCTTACAATTCCAATTGATTTTCAAAACTCACATTTATACAATCCATACATGGGATAATTATCTCCTACAAACCTCAATGGTACAAAAAATGTGAGTATGCCTAGTCAAAATTTTGGAACACCTTTCTCGATGGTAGATTTAAATCCAAGTCCATACCTACAAATATATCAACCAAACACCTAATGCATGAGCCTTCAAATGAACAACATCATCCAATCAAATCCTTACATGCCAAATGTGAATGTACCAAGTACAACTTTACCAAACATGAACATTTTGAATCTAAAATTGGAAAACTATGGGATAGATATGTTTGTGAATCACACAAATGTTGTTCAAAGTCCAAACACGATAACAACTCCATGTATTGGTCCAAGTCAAGGTAACACCATACAAAATCAAGGAAATATGTTTTTCGACCACAACAATGTTCAATTTCAACCCATAATGCCAAATCTAAACATCATCCCAAGTTAGAACATTTTCCAAAACCAATTTTTCCATGATCATGCAAACAAAACAAGTACACATTCCAAATATCCTTGAACAAAAGAGTCAACCACATCAAGGGAGTCAAGATCAAAATCAAGACCAAGCTTTGCTAGATCAAATTGCTTCACTTGCCAAAATGACTGAAGCCTTGAAACAAGAGACATTTTTACTCCAAAATCAATGTACTCT
Source organism: Sequoia sempervirens (assembly GCA_007258455.2). Lineage (NCBI taxonomy): Eukaryota > Viridiplantae > Streptophyta > Pinopsida > Cupressales > Cupressaceae > Sequoia > Sequoia sempervirens. The sequence goes on from VDFB02191672.1 coordinate 2,823, forward strand.
ACCATTGATTGAACCATGTCATCAAAGCAGTAAGTTGTGGCCACAACCATGTCAAGAAAAATATCTACAATGTCAAGAAGTTAGATATCAAGATCGACCACATCAAAAAATATAACCCCCACATCTCCAAAATCAATCACCACAAGGTCAATTTAAAGGACAAGTCTCACAAGGTAACAAAAGAAAATACACACCACTAAGGAGACCAATCGAATAAGTCTTGCAACAATTAGTACAAGAAAATCTCATCAAGCTCCCCGTCTATGGGAACTATCAAGAACCCCTAGTTAAACCACCAGGGTATAACGAGGAGCACCATTATGATTTTTACAAAACAAAGGGACACACAACATCAAGTTGTATTCGACTCAAAAATCTCATCCAAGACTTCATTGATTGAAAGATAACCACTATTGGGAATAACAATGAAAATTCAACCATTGGTGATAGAATTGACAATCTCCCCACCATAATTGTTGAAAACAATGATCAAGATCTATCCATCAAAGAGCACATTGAAGATGTTTTTATCTCATCCGAAGATCAAATCAACATATATCAAGCGTCACTTTTCAATCATGATCAAAATCCACCAATACCTAATAATGATCCAATTCAAGAAATTCCAACATCACTTGGCCCTATGGTTGAAGACATTCACAATCTCTCTGCCACAATTGTTGAAAAAAATGTTCAAGACCTATCCATCAATGAGCACATTGAAGATGTTTCTACCCCATCCGATGATCAACTAACCATACATCAAGAGCCACTTTTTAGTGATCTATTTCAAGGAGTGTTAGGATTATTTGATCCTATTGACATAATTCACAAACCATTGACCTATGATCATGTTGAAAATGTCTCTACATTGCCTAATGAGTTAGAGGACATATCTCAAAAATTTATCCCAAAGCATGATCAACACCTTTCACCAAAGTCTAGCAATAATCCTTTCCAAGATATATCCTTTGACCTCATGGTTACAGATACTGAAGGAACCTTGAACTTGACACTTGATCCAAGTCCACTCAAAGATCAAGAGGATATTGAGCCACTTCCCATGTCTAATGACGACATCCCAGAACCCTTTTTAAGCAATCCATCCTTTGAAACTGGCCCATGTCAAGAACTTGATCCAAAGCATGTCAAAAGCAACTCCGAAATCATTCAAGATCAAGAATTTATATCTTCAAGATACTACAATAATCTAATGGACACTCTCCTATCTATGCAAGATGATCATATATACATGTAGCACATACTCCTCCATCTACCCATGAGATGCTTTCTGCAAATGGACACATAGATGATCTTGATTCAGAACAAGATTCCTTTGTACTCCTGATATTATTACACAAAAAGAGAAGATTATTGATTCCTATAGTCAAACTCAATTGTCAACATCAGGATTAGATATATCCCAAATTCAGACTGAGGACATCATGTATGAGGACATCCAACATTATCCACTCAAGGAAGCAGGTCAAATAGAACAAGATATTTTGAAGTTAGCAACAACAAATTGAAATAACATCATCTATAGTGGTTGTTTATCAGAGAATTCATTCTAAACAAGAACCCTCAAAACAAGAAGAATCGAGGAATGAAGGTGCCACTACCACAATACTGGGGGCAACTTTATCTAATGCAAGCATCAACATAGGGAGCACGAAGAATCTTTATGGTGAAACTATTTCCAATACTACAACCAGCCACATCATGAATCTTCATCCACCCATCACCCCATCCACAAATTGGGACCAACATCAAAAGAAAGAATTGAATCAATGTACGAAGAACATTATCAAAGAAAAAGAAGCTGGAAAGCATAATGGTCAAATCAAATACACATGGATACCAAAGAATACAAAGAAAGATCATCCCTATCAAACTCCATCAGTTGAAGAAACTATGGGGAAAAATAAAAAAGGGAAAATTATCCATCAAAGATGTCCAAAAAGAAAAAGTAGGCTTTTCAAGTGACGTACAAAGTGTATCAAGCAGTTGGTCCTAATTCCATGCACACTTTCATATCCACCCATCATTGCTCATCTTCCCAAGTTTGGAAAGTCAAAGGTTCCAAACTGTCAACCAATCCATCTCCTATCCCTAAATACACTTCATCCATGCCTCCAAACATGATATCCAATTCTTACATTGACCATGTATTGGCAAAGACCCTTCATCATAAGGATTCAGAAGGCACTCTATCGCGATGTGTGCACAAAGACAAAGTTAACTCTGGTATTGACGAATCAGATCAAGAATCTCAATAGTTGTATACAAGTGCACGCATCTTAGCAAAGCAACTTCTTCAAGTAGGCTATCGATGACACATCATGACAGAAGAATCTACATCGACACCACCAGATGGGTCAGCATGAATCTTTTAGAAAAAACCAAAAAAATAAAAAAATATGAAAATCCAAAAAAATTAGAAAAAGGATTGAAAACAGTAAAGAGGAAAAAATCATCCTCTAGTGAAAACCACTATGGTGGCACTTTGGGCAAGACCATGATGAAAACCTGGAAAGTAGGCATCATGTGTGGAATCTAGCATCTATGTGCACTAGTTCAGGTGAAAGAACCTCATCCCATCCATAATAAAATCCATCATTTCATCCCATCCATAATAAAACCCAACATTCCATCCATCTTATCCATAATAAATCCATTCATCCATGAACCATTTATCCAATCCATTTTTCATCCATCTGCATACATAGTCCAAGATCTTGACAAACTTTAGTGCACACTTTACACTTGCTTATGGTAAACATATTGACATGGGTCATTTTCATTGATCCTATCCAACCCAACATTATCTAAGCCATGAAGCATTATCCAAATGACCATTCTTTGTTCGAACACTGTATCTTATCACAAGATAATCCTTGGCATCCTTTGCATGCTTACCATATCCATCCATCCATACACTTATTCGAGCATCCACCCATCACATTCTGTACATTGTTAGACATTGGGGGCAGATATTTACATCTTGCTTCAGGAATAAATCTTGGTCTATATCCTCCAACTTATGTGGTGATCCGAACATTAGAAAATGTTAAATCAAATTGGTCAAACCACTTGTGGGAAAAATTCCAAATTACTAGCCCATGGCATATTTTGACGAGAAGACATTCCTTATCAGTCTTCATCTTTCATCGAACATCAATCTAAGTAATCACTATCAGTTGCATCTAATTTGCACTTCAAGCATCACATCAAATCATTTGAACAACTTTTGTTCCAAAATCAAGCTTCATCAATCATGATCAATCAAATCCAATCAAAAAATCATCTCAGGATATCCTTGTGTTGCTTAAACACTATCCTTGCATTGTTGTGTATCCTCAACAATGTTATCATCATCAATCTATCATCACCTTGGGATATCCATCCCAATCCTTGTGTTGCTTAACACTATCCTTGGATTGTTTTGCATCCACAACAATGTTATCATCATCAATCCTGATCAATCAAATCCTTGTATTGTTGTGTATCCTCAAATAAATGTTATCATCATCAATCCACATTTGATCAATCAACCTTTAGCTTGGTTTTCAACAAAATCCTAAACAAATCACCTATATATCATCATGATATCCATATCCAAATAGCCAAAATCATAAAATCCAAAAAACACTCAAAAGTCGTAAAACATCTAAAAAACATGGTATCAACTACATATCATTCGAAGCAACATAGGTGCAAGGCCTATCTTTTATCAGCCTCTAGAAATAAAAATAAAAAATAAATTATAAAATCTTAGAAAACCCTAAAACATTGTGAGAAAATAAAAAAAATCCAAAACATCCAAAAATCAAAAATACCAAAAACAACCTCAAAACATCACCAAAATCCAAAACATCCAAATAGATTGAAAATCCATCCTCTCTCATCTCACAATCTTAATAACTGTAAATCCTCATCCATGTATTAAACCTGATCATCACTCTCTATCCTTTCGACAAATAAACAAAAACAATCATAACACCAAGAAAAAGCAAGCTCTCAAAGTTCTGCAAAATGAAAATCAAGCAACAAATCAAGCAATGCAAAATCAAAAATCTTGACTACTTTCAAACATGTCAATCAACTCTATATCAAAAGCTTATCAATCAATTTATCAACCCATCATCATCCTATACAATGCATGTCCTAAGATATATCATTCTGATAATGGGCATCATTTTGGACATCACCTTGGATTCTTATCCTATAAAAAAAAATCCCTTTGGCTAGAGGCCAGCTGTAAACACTCTATCGTTTTGTGTAATTTCTGATCCTGACGGTCTTATTGTGCCTATTCCAAGGGCCTCTCGGCGATATCAATGAAGGATTTAGAGAGATAGGAATGGAACAACGACACATCTTTGTTTACAGCTTAGTTGATGTTCTTGTGAATATAACTTGGTGGAATACTTGCTTGTTAGGCACGGCCCTACCAAGGTTTCAGATGTCATGCAACAAGAATATCTTTTTTTCTGTCAAAGTACATTGCACTAGGTACAACGCCATCCTGGTTCTTTATACTTTGATGCATCGTATCTATGTGTTTTTATCAAACATAAGAAAATTGGCCCTTTAAAAATCCCAACTCCTTGGCAAGTAATCATCATCATTTGCATATTTATCATCTTGTGTCTTGTTGAAATGACTTCTCTTGTTTCTTCTATCTCTTGCTTTTTGCGCTAACATGGTACCGTGACAGTTAATCATAAATCATCACCATTGTATCTATCTTGTATCCAGTTGTAAAACCACAAGATACTACTATAATGCATATATCATATCATATAGAAAACATTAATCATAAATTACCTAATTCATCCCCATCATTGCATAATATAGGATTGGTTATTCTAAACATCTCATAAACCATACATTTATCATCTATTTTCATAATCATAAAGAATTATCATATCATATCATGTGCATCCATATCATCCATGCATCATCATATCATCCAAGCATCATAATCATCTCATTTATATCATCAATAATATCAATGTAATGGTACAAATCAAGATCAAAAGTGTGTAATATATCAAAATAGGCATGAGGCTAGCCATGGCTGATGACTATCTACATCATCAAATCTGTCTACATCAAACTTTTGAGTTGAACTGATCTTGAACCTCTTTGTTGAGAGATCAACCCTCAAATTAAACCTCTTCGCCCAATCTCTCGAGGGGGTAGCAACGTAATTCTTTTCGTTGGGGCAATAGTGGACATCCAAAAATAGAGATTTTTTTACTTTTGATCATGGCAAGGTTATTCTTTAAACCAATGCAACAAGTGCATCGCCTAAAGTAGGGAAAAAATGTAGACATTAAAAAATATACCATTGACATTGTGCATCCTGACTGACTAATACTAACATCGCTTTCATCCCTAATCATCCTTCTCACTTTCCAACCATTTAATCAAATAATTTCTATTTGATTAAATCTATCATCTTCTCACTAAATAAACCAGCTTATCTAATTGTCACCCTTCTGATAACAAATTAATCATTTTGATCTAATTATCCCATTTAATTAAATAATTAATTTTATTTGATTGTAATCAAATTTATCCACAAATTAAACAAATTAAACCTATTTGGTTTAATCTAACATCATTCTCTTTAATTAAATAAATCAAACTTTTACTTATCTAACTTCATCACATCTCTTTCTCATATTTGATTTTAAATAAAATCCAATAAATTTAGTCAAATAGGTCACACCACTTAATCTTCATTAAATCTTAATTAACCTTGATTTTCTAATTTAATCTCTTTCATGTCCCATCCTCTAGCTTTTACCACTTGCAGACATGAAAATAGATTTTAATTGATTTTATTAAATCCCTCATTTCAACAAGGAATCTTTGGAATATTCTCCAAGTTTGAATAAAATCTAAGTTGACATGTACATCCAACAAGGCATTTACCTCTTACATGTCCTTTTCCTTGAGCCAAGTGGCATTTAATGTATTTTTTCCTTCCTCTTGCATGTCATTTCAAATTCAAAATTCAAAATATGCATTTATTATTAAAATAAACTCTCAAACCTGCACGCCCCTCCATCTACTCATAGATTGACAAGGGCATCTCTTGCCATTTGAATGAATGTTAGTCCCACATTGCTCTATTTTGGACATTCATCCATCTTGGCATTCTATAAATAAGAGGCTAATCTCCTCATTTCATCATCCACAATTTATGCAAAGTTACTATACTCAAATCTTTAGCCATTTTCACCAATACCGTTGAGTTCTTAGCTAAGTTATGCAGGTTTTTAGCTTGGAGCACTCACCATCCTTCATCAAAGTGGATCATTCATCAACATACATCAATCTTGCATCATAGGAATTGGGAAAGGGCCAATTTTCACATCAAATTGGCACCAATTCCCCCATGGGATCATGAGTTTACTAGTTTAATTAGGATCCAATCTCTATTTTGTTGTTTTCATTGTGTTCTCATTTCTGCTTTTTTCCTAATTTGAACTTGGTAAATGGATTTCATGGGGAATCCTTGTTCTTACATGCAATTTATTATCTAATGTGTTTGTTCTTATTGTTTTGCAGGTATTGGGATTGGGGTTCGTGACAAAAGCTTTCCCCGAAAGAAAAGTAAAAAGAAGAGGTATCTGAGGGCTTAAAACCTCTCGGGAGGCACCCGAGGATGGAGGGTTGGAATTTTTCCTACCAATCAAAGAGAGATCCTGGAAGTTAATCAAAGATGTAATGGAAGTCAACATCGGTACTGCAGAGAATCCTAAGACTGTTCTCTTTGCAACATCCCTGACAAAGGAGGAAAACCCATAATTTCAAACATTCTTCACAAAATGCCAAATAAATTTTTCCTAGTCTTGTGCTGACATGCTAGGGCTAGACCCTGAGTTGGTCTTGCATCATCTACCGTTGCATCCAAAGAAAAATCCGGTCAAACAAAAGCTTAGAAATATGCACCCTCAAATAGTTATGTTGGTCAAAGTTGAACTTAAGAAATTATAGGATGTCGGTTTCATAAGACCTATTGACTATGCAAAATAGATCTCAAACCTTGTACTGGTGACCAAACCAAATGGACAAATCCATATCTGCAAATATTTTCGGGACTTGAACAAAGCATGTCCGAAGGATGACTTCCCACTTCTGAATATAGTCATCATAGTAAACCTAACAATAGGATATGATAGGTTGTTCCTCATGGATGGCTTCTCAAGATATAATCAGATTTGTATCACTCCTGAAGACCAACACAAGACCGTATTTACTTGTCTATAGGGTACATACTATTGGAATGTCATGCCCTTCAGCTTGAAAAATGCAGGCACAACCTATCAGAGAGCTATGACCACCATATTTCATGATCTCATGCACACAATAATGGAAGACTATGTTGATGATCTTCTTGAAAAATCCTTGACAGATGGCATGATCACTTAAGAGTCCTAGGAAAGATTTTCAAATAGCTAGAAGAATATAAGGTCTGCCTAAATCCCAAGAAATGTGTCTTTGGCATGACATCAAGAAAGCTTTTGGGATACATTGTTTCCTGTCAAGGCATTGAAGTAGACCCTACAAAAGTCAAAGCAATATTAGACATGCCTCCACCTAAAGGAATTATTCAATTCTACATGCTACAAGGCTGCCTCCAATCTATTAGGTGCTTCATCTCACAACTTACAAATAAATGCCCACCTTTTTAGTATTTGTTACACAAGGGAGTTCCTTTCATTTGGACAGACAAGTGTGAGGCAATTTTTCAGTAGATTAAAGAATATCTCTTGACACCTCCCATCTTGATGCTACCTATCAATGGGAAACCCCTAATTTTGTACATCTTAGCCACTATAGTTGCACTGGGGGCATTGCTGGGTCAAAATGACTATGAAGAAAAGGAATGTGCAATCTATTACATTAGCCACACTTTGGTAGGATACAAGCTTAACTAAATTCCAATTGAATGTGCTTATCTTGCAGTAGTTTTTTCCACTCAAAAGCTAAGACACTACATGTTAAACCATCAAACTAAGCTAGTGGCAAATATAGATCCTCTGAAATATCTACTCAGTAGGGCAGCATTAATAGGACAATTGGCTAAATGGGTCATGATACTCAGTGAATACACCATTCAATATGTGGAATGTAAGGAAATAAAAGGACAAGTCATCGTTGGCCAACTAGAAGATGCACCCACACAAGCTGATCACCTTTTGGTTTCATATTTTCCTGACGAGTTAATATTCACATTGGACACAAGAGTAACATGGAAATTGTATTTTGATGGCTCACATACTAATCATGGATCGGGTGCAGGTCTATTATTTGTTACCCCTCAAGGGGATACAATCCCTAAATATTTTAGGATATCCTTCCCGTGCATGAATAAAATTACAAAGTATGAATCCTTGTTGACTGGATTGTGTATGGCAATAAAATGGAAAATCAAGAGTCTACAGGTCTTCAATGATTCACAATTGGTCATTCGACAAGTCAACAATGACTATGATACTAAGGATGAGAAATTGACCCCATACAAATGAATGGTTGATAGTTTCAGGAAGTACTTTGCAAACATCTCCTTTTGTCAAGTGTCACGTGTTCAAAATAAAGTAGCAAATGCCATGGCCACTAATGGGTCTCTTTTGGATATTCCTAACAATATGTCACAGTACGAGTTCTTAGTGGAACAACTATTGGTCCTCACCTTTGATGTCCCTGAGTTTGAGATGGTATGTGACCTTGTTGGCCCTAGTTCCCCTTGGTACCAAGATATCTATGACTACTTACATTCCCAAACCCTCTCTCCTGACCTTTCCACCAATCAACACAAGTCCTTCATTTGCAAAGCCGCTCGCTATGCCATCATTAGTGACACTTTATATAGATGTAGCATTGACAATACCTTACTCAGATGTCTCAACACTAATGAAGCATAAACTACCTATGCAGAGTCCATTCTAGTGGTCCAACCCTATCTAAAAAGATCATGCGACTGGGTTACTACTGGCCTACAATGGAGCATGATTCCTATCACTTTGTGGAGAACAATCGACAATGTCAGATACACAACAACCTCATTCATGCACCTGCATAGGAGTTGCAGCCCATCACTTCACCCTAGCCCTTCACCCAATGCGGACTTGACCTCATGGGAAAAATTCATCCCACCTCATTAAATGGCCATAAGTTCATCATCACCACCACCAAATACTTCACAAAATGGGTTGAAGTCACCCCTATGACATACATTATTGGTAAAAAAATCTCCAAATTCATCCTCAATTACATAATATGTTGGTCTGGTGTGCCCCAAACCATTATCACTGACAACGGTCGTCCCTTCAAAACTTAGGATGTCCATGAGTTATGTGAGAAATTTCACATCCAACATCACTTTTCCACGCCATATTACCCATAAGGAAATGACCAAGCTAAGGCACCTGACAAGACCATAATCAAAATTCTTAAAAAACTATCAATGACGTTGGCTGTGACTGGCATATTCAACTTAACCCTGCCTTATGGGCATATTGCATGAGCATCCACACACCCACTGGTGCCACTACGTTTTCCCTAGTCTTCAATTTCAAGGCTACCCTTCCTATCAAGGTCGAAGTCCCCTCCCTATGGGTCTCCATGAAAGGGCTTATTGATGATGAGGAATATCGTATATCCCGATTGCATGAATTAGAATTGCTTGATGAATGTAGATAGAGGGCCTTGAATCATCTACATGAATATCAAAACCACCTTTGTTTTAGTTACAATATTTTTTTTTTGATTAGACACTTCGTCATCGGTGACTTAGTGTTGATGGAGAATCTGAAAAAATCAAGTAGAACGTGAGAAACTTGAGAAGTTTGATCCAACTGATTGGGTCCATAGGTCATTACAACATCTTTTAGTTCTGGTGCTTATCAGTTGTCCAAACTTGAAGGGGAACCTTTTTTAGAGCCTATCAACAACTTACACCTGTGCAAATTCTATACATAGGGTCAGAGCACCATGCCTAAAACTATAAAAATACAAAAAATTGAAAAATCAAAAAAATCGTTACCTTGATGAAAACCTAGAAAAGAAGCATCTTGGTGACAACAAAAAAATCAAAACATCATGAAAATAGTAAAGAGAAATAAACTGTCCAATGGTGAAAACCACTTTGGTGGTGCTCTGGATAAGTACCATGGTGAAAACCTAGCAAACATGTGCCATGTGTAGTCAGTCTTTGCTTTGTCATCTACTATCACTCTACTTGGTCTTCCACCCTCATCCATCCCAATTCCTTTAAATTCTATCATATCCCATTTGACATCTATCATAAGGCCTGGTCATCTTTATCATGACTTTCAAATGGTTGATGTCTTACATCCTTTTTCCTCCATCTTCCATCCCTAATAAACCCCTGTCTAATCCCATCCCTGATGGTTAGTCCTAGACCTGGCTGGGGGCACATTTCCTAACACTGGGCTTCATGGGATTCTACATTGGTCACTAGAGGTTCAAAATTTCCCAAAAAAGAAAAAAATCAAATATTCCCAAAAAAGAAAAAAAATCATCA
>VDFB02191674.1:0-43796 GCA_007258455.2 Sequoia sempervirens
CCAAAATAGAAGAGGCCTGCTGAAAGGAAGAGGCAAGGTCCTCCATAAACTTCTCTGTCTCAGTACGAACTCCTGTGACCCATTTATCTGCCTCCTGTGCCATCCTCCCCAACTCTACCAAGCCGCTGATCGACTCTCTAGGAATATCTGCTGGAGGCTCTATCACTGGTACATCCTGTCCTCGAGAACGAGACAACTGCTGAACATATCCAACTAACACCTTGTGTTCTCGTTTCAACTTCTTATATTTTCCTTCTTTTTTGAACAATCTATCCTTGAGGGCAAGGAAGGAGTTATCACACTCCTCAAAATACGAGGCACCGGCCCGGTCCCAAGTCGAGTGGTGACCACACATAATTTTTCAGGAGTTGCTTCATTCGGTCACACTTTCATTTCGTGGGACAACAAGTGAAGAGTGCGAGAGCCATCACCATCGATGGAGATCTTGTGAAAACTTTCTTTGCCTTCTTCTTAGGTGGAGAACCCCGATCGGTTCAAAAACTCTTCCATCTCCAAGCTGTTGGATCAACCTTGCCTCACTTTCGGGGCTTAGCCGCGATACTGTCTCTAAATGTCCGGGCACCTCGTGCCATATATCGAAAGGGCTGCTGCTCGCATTGCCTCGACTTCTCTAACTTTGTTCACTTCTTCCTCATTACGAAACAAAGGCATATAGTGGCTAAAATGCTGACACTATATCATCATCTTCGCCATCGTTCATGGCCGCCTCTAACTCCTGCTGAAACTGAGGGTCAGTAATAGTCCCCTCATCATCGTGCTGATCAATCCTGACAGGTACATTGGCACTCTGGCCAATTGACTCCCTCCGTGGAGGCTGAATATCATCCTGTACTACCGGTACCTGATTCACTGTAATTCTCTGATCAGCAAACAAAGACACCTCTTGTATGCTTGGAGAACGTGTCTCCAAAGGTACTGCCACTGTGACTCGTGGAGGCTCTGGCTGAACTAATTCTTTCTTTCTGGACTCACGGACCGGGTGTGTCTGTTTCTTCCTTCACAGTGGTGGGTGTCCTTGATCTCCCATCAAGTTGTAGGTCAAGGCAATTGACCTACCTTTCAATCTGCTCACTCGCCTATCAACCCATGCCCTGGTGAATGTCATAACTGGGATGGAAAGAGTATCAAGATCAGCAACCTCGGGCTCTGACCAATTAATAGGCGGAAGTGGAGTGTCCCGAACAGCTGCATAATCCGGGTGGACTACATCCATATCCTCGCTGACTTGGTCCGAGACTGGAACTACCTCACTCTTTGATGGTAATGGAAGCAGCCAATACGAAAACATCCTTTTCCTCACTTCAATCTCGTCCACTGCATCATCCCAATAGTCCTCTATGGTGGCCTTATGTTTAAACTCCTTCGACAGAACCCAATTGATGTTATGGTGTGGGTCATAATGCTGTCGGCTTGTATGATATGCCAAGTGGTAAAACTGAAGCTCAAAACTCTAGGCTGTATGAAGACACACCTCACATCAGGGTTGCCCATCCTGGTCGAAACTCTATCCCTCTTCTATTGCTGCCGGATTTTTGTCAAAGGCAAACAACGTCTAGCTACCTCTAGCATTATTATTCTATCTGTTGGGTACTTAGGTAGCCTGTATGGGTATGAAGAAAATCCTTGCAGCCTAATGTATGAAAGTCTCGGAAATTGTATAAACCAGCACCCATACCTTTCAATTAGCTCCTGGGCATCTCTAGAAGTGCATTGATGTAATCTCTCCTGAAGTAGCCTCGTGATGTACATGGTGAATGAATCGTTCACACGTTTGTAGTGGGTTGTGCTCGACAGGTGCAACTGTGTACACGCCTCATGAATCTTGAATTAATGGGAGCCACAACCAACGGGTTCCTTGTAAGAAATCCCTCTGTACCTCGTCATTCGTGCCAACATGTAAACAAGATAGGAGCTCATGTAGAACGTTTTAGTCCTCCTTAGGCTCAGGAGTTGCTCATGTATGTTATCGCTGATCATCTCAGCCCAATTGACATAATCCTTGCCTTCCAACACCAGGTTGATGTAATAAAACATCCGCGGCTCAAAAATATAAGACTGAGGGCAACCACCTACCATGCTTAGCATCATGATGAGATCACAGTACTCCTGTTTCAGGTCCTCTGCTATGATCTGCTTCGGCAACTTCGCACGAGATGGCTTTGGAGTGCTCATCCAGTGAGTGTTAATTGTATCCATGCATCTCTCGAAAGCTGAAGCATACATCCGCTCCGCTCGCTCCCTGGACTTGTAAACCATGTTTCTATGCACCGGGATCCCGAAAGCTTCACCAATGGCTGCCGGAGTGAGGTTGGCAAGCACTTGGCCATCTGGTGACGTGATCGACCGGTGTTCTTTCTGCATTAACGATTGGCGTACTTCCATAATAGCTCGAGCCTTAGCGAATGGTGGCGAGGAAAACCAGCAATTTGCATATAGTCCGCCGGGCGATGTTGTCGCGAAGTGACGGCGATGACTTCCAATTCAAACAACTTTGTTCTTGAGTACCTCCAAGTTGGCCGAACCCAAATTGGTGTATCGAAGCTTGCCGACTGAAATAAACTTCGACTCTGGCATGAATGTTTTGCTGAGCCTCTTGATCGTAGCCTGTCTTGAGGCACCATTGTCCTTTCCGGTTGTCCTTGCTTCAGCCATTTGCAATATAACAATCATTCATCAGCAATTAAATTAAATAAAATAAGACATGATAGGGGCTGCAGTCGAATTCTAGAAGCTGCAATAATTCTTGTGTTTGCAAACCTCAGCTTCTTCCTTGAATAAATTTGAATTCCGACACTTAGAGCAGATTTCTAAGTGAACTTTGACAACTTTACTTCACAATCAGCAATCAGCAATTTCAACTTCAACCACTTCGTATCAGCAATCAGCAATCTCACACTTGCAAGTCCGTACTTTTAAAGTTCTCAATATTTCAACTCAATACAAGGCGTCCCTTAACCAACAACTTCAACTAAGCAAATCAGATTTCAAACTTCAACACTAGCAAGGCCGTACTTCTCAAGCTTTCAGCAATGGCGTACCTCTTTCAAGCTTCAAGACGTCTTCTTCAACTCTCAGCAAACTCAAGGCGCCTTCTCTCAGCACAAACTCAATTCCTCAGCAAAATTCGAACTCTTTCAAACTTCAGCAACTCACTTAGACTTAGCAAATTCGCCTCTCAGCTGTGAAAGTGAGTGAAAAACTTGCTCATTTTATAGCTAAAATTCAAATTCTGGAAGACGTTAATTTTAGCCAGTGCCATTAAACTCCACTACATTTCAAGAATTCGAATTTTCCCTCTCTGGTGTTTCTGACACTTGTCTCCAGTCGTCGGGAATATTATTCTTCTAGAAACTTGACTTTGACTGGCGTTCTGGATTTTGCTTTTGAAAATTTGATTTAATTCATCTTCTTTTAACTCACCAGCCGGAGCTCTGTCACTTGAATTCGAATTTTTAACTTCATCATCTGCTCTGGAAAATTCATCTTCGAAGAGTTTAATCAAAATCGTCTAGGCAATTCCCTTTAGATTCATCGTTCGAAGAAAATTCACTCTGAAAACTCATTTTATTCAAATTTGCCTTAGAAAATTTAAAATTCCCCCTTAGGAAAATCCACAATTCGAGCACTGATTAAATTCTTCACTGAAAAAGTGTCGGCGAAGCTTGAAAGATTTGGAAATCCATTCATCATCGCAAACGTCCAGTACCCAGAAGAAAATTTTCGTCAGAATGTCTCGAATTCATGGGTACCCAACGAACGGGTTCATTTAATTTTTCGAATTTTGAACCTTAGAAAAATATATTATTTCCATCATTTTAAACTCGTTCTTCGCCCGTGATCACTTTGTGTTGCTCTGACTTTTTGAAAAATTGAATCACCTTGCGTTATCATCATCTTTGACTCCATCACTGAGAAAAGTTGCTTGCCTCGGAAAATTTTATCATCTTAGTTCTAGGCATATTTTTCAAGGAAAAAAATAATTTTCCTTAGAAAATATTTTAAAATCCTCTTGCACTTTTGAAAACTTTGCCTTAGAAAATTTTGTTGATTGCCAGTGGAGAGGAATTTTTTTATCAACTTCATTCATTCCCGGCACGCCTCGTACATTTTATCTTCACTTCATCCATATCATTTCACACTTGGAAAATATTTATTCAAAAGCCCAACGCCTAGGCAAATTTTCAACACTTAGAAAATATTTTATTTTCTTCCCCTGAGGCGCCTAACACACTTCATTTTAATTTCAATGTCCTCAAGATTTTTAAAATCACCTTATAACTCCCTTCAAACATTGGCGCATACTTCACTTAGCACTTTATTTTCAACGCCATGAAATATATTCTAACATATTCCAACGCCTTATAACTCCCTTCCTAGGCGCACATCACACTTTATTCTTAACCCCTTCAAATATTTTCCACGCCTTAGAAAATTCCAACGCCTTATAACTCCCTTCCTAGGCGCACATCACACTTTATTCTTAACCCCTTCAAATATTTTCCACGCCTTAGGAAATTCCAACGCCTTATAACTCCCTTCACACGCCTAGCAAAGTTTTCACTAAGGCCCACCACCTTGGGCGCATTCTTAGTGTAGAGGAGGATAACGTCCACCTTTTACCACTTCTCACCACGTTTTGGTAAACTTTTCACCTTAATTACCACCTTTAATTACCTTTTACATTGAAACATGGGCGCATTTCCTTGTAGGAGGAGGATGAAACTTGCCACCACGCCTTGTGACCCTTCACCTTCTTTATTTCGTCTTGACATGCATGATTTGGGCGCATTTTACCCCCTAAGGAGGACGAGTTTGCAAGTTGGGCGCATTTTGCATGTGATGAAGGATAGAAACTTTGACTTCGTTGACCCTCTCCTACTTTGGGCGCATTTTGATGTGTGTGAAGGATGAACAATCTCCAACGTCCTTGGGTGACCTTTCAGCTTCCATGTTTTGTCCTTACATGGCCCAGTTTGGGCGCATTTTAGCCTTGGAGAAGGATGAACAATCTTTGACCACTTTGACTCCTTTGTGTTTTGGGCGCATTTTGCCCATGGTGGAGGATGGGCGCATTTTGGAGGGTGAGGCGGATTTCCATGCCTTAGAAAAATTTTCAACTTTCCCTCTTTCATCTTGGGCGCATTTGGACCCCTGAGCAGGATGAAATTTCGTTGACTTTCTTTGACTTCTGGTGTCTTGGGCGCATTTTGCCCTGTGTGAAGGATGAACTCACATGCCTTGAAATTTTTTCATGCCTCTAGCTGAGATGGGCGCATTTTCCTATGCCTGCTGGACGAGACTCCAGACTTAGACGAATTTTTATCATCCTCGCCAGCATCGTGCCCTGCTATTTATAGTAAGTTCTCTGAATTTGCGCCTTTGAAGCTCGGATCAACTTGAAATTTTGAACGTAGCATCCTCATGATTTTATCGACTTGTCGACACTGCCACTTTTAGTCACCCTGCTATTTATAGCCTGTTTCTGAAGGTGGCTTACTATAAATAGTAAGCTCTTGTTTCTGATAGCTCCCAAGCTCCGATCGAGTTGAAATTTTGATGAGGCGCTCCTCACCACGTGACCTGTCGGCTGGCACTGACGCATGCACTTGATTTACTATTTTTAGCATGTTTCCAATCTGACTTACTATAAATAGTAAGTGCTCCGTTTGACCTGAAATTTCACCAGCAGATAGCCTGAAGGACGCTGATCGCAGTGGTTTACATCGGTTTTCGAAGATTTTGACTTTTGATGCCTATTTTTAGGCTCCAGAAGAGTACAAATTAATTTGCATTGCATGCGTGTCAAATGAACTCCAGATTTGCCTTAGTTTTAACGCAATAGCGATGTTCGTGGACTCTGGCTACGTTGGCTGATTTTGCTTAGGGACATACGCTAAAATAGCAAGTTCCATGTGAGTGAGAATCCTGCGTTTGCATGTCACACCATCAGCGTGAAGCTCGAAAAACCATCGACGGCAAAGAAAAGTAGACATGCAAACCCTAAAAATAATAGCCTCGGAGAGAAATTTGAATCTGAAATTGATCATCTCGTCTTGCATGTTATAATAAGCGGCGAAGGTCTTGAAAAACCAGGAAGAATCCGGACATGCAAAGCTTCACGCATCACGGACCACGAAATCGCCACAGGCCGGTTGCTAAAAATAGTAAATTGTCCGTTTTTGCTCAATTTGGCACATGCTTGATGCGGTATACTTTTCGAATCTTAGTGTGATGATCGAATCTCAAAAATCTTGACAAATTGCCCGAGTGAACTTACTAAAAATAGTAAGTACCAGTCGATGAAATTTATTTGAAGCCGGATGCCTGTTTGACAACAATGTTAGGGATTCAATTTTCAATTTACTGACTTTACTTGACCTTGATTTGGCCAGAAACAATGAAACCCTAATTTTAGACTTGGCCAATATTTCGCGTTTAAGCTCAATGACGGACACAACCTCCGAAGGACACCAGAAAAGGGACAGAGAGAGAGAGAGAGAAGAAGACCCAAGCCAAAAGACCGGAACGGAGCAAAATTAAGGGGGTCCCCATCTTGAATGGGGCGATGTGTGAAAAGGTCACAACAGATCTCTAATCATTCGCTCACATCTCAAAGTGTATCCATTCACACTTTGACTCCGGGATGCCCTCAAATCCTCGATAAGCCCTCGCTTTCAACGAATCTAGCATCTATAAAGTTATGCGTGGCTCCTGTATCCAATAGGGTAATGACCCTCTGTCCTGCTAATACACCTCGAAGCCTGAAAGAACCCTCCTGCTGGATGCTAGACAAACGGGCCTCCTGTACCTGAAGCTTGGGCTCTATCTTTGCTCTCGGCTCTGGAGCCTCTGACTCTGAATCATCTGTATGCTCTGGCTGATCAGAATTTTCTGATTCTGAGTCCTCGTAATATGCCCACATCACACGATTTGCCTTGCCTTTAGGTCTTAGAGGACAATCGTGACTGGCATCATATGGTCCCTTGCAGTAGAAGCAAAGCTTCTTCCTGCGAAGGTCATTCAGGGCCTCACGATCCAAAGGTGGGAACGCTGATTTTCCTTTTGAATCGTTTTTATAATCTGATTTGTCTTTGTTATAATCAGATTTATCCTTGTTTTTATTGAAGCCCTTGTTATCTCTGAACGATGAAGAACCTCTGGAGTTGAATTTATTTGTCGGGGCTGCGAACTCCATGTTACGTGCTTTCTTCATCGCCTCCTGTAATGACGGAGGATCAAAGGCTTTGATCCAGCCTCTCAGTGGCTCGGTCAAACCCTCCATGAAAAGAACTACCAACCGCCTCTCAGATATGCTCGGAACCATGACGGATAGCCTCTGAAAATCACTGATATAGGTCTCGAGACTGCCACTCTGCCTCAACTGTGCTAAGTCTCGGAAGTAGGTTTCCGGATCCTTCCGGTCAAACCTCTCTACCAATCTATCCACGAACTCCTGGTAGGTAGTAATCCTGTCGTGCTGTAAGGTCACCATGCCGTGGTGCCACCAGTCGTATGCTACTCCCTCGAGGTGCAGTGTAGCATATCTAATAGCGTCTCTCTCCGCCATCGGACGCAAAGTGAGGAATGTGTCAAGCTTGCTAATCCAAGCTTGGGCTGTCATCTTCCCACTACCATCAAACATCACCAAATTAAGCCTGTTAGTTGCATGTTTGAGGTCGTTATTCTGCTGCCGGGGTCTCCAATCCTGTCGAGCCCTGTTATGTTCTCGCCTCTGTGTAACAAAACGGTCAAAAGAGATCCGTTCTCTGACTGCAGGAGGTATCAACTCCCACTCCTCATTCGCTGCCATAAGGTTATCAGCAAACAGATCCTCGTGCTCATCACACCGGGTGGCAGCCTCATCTGCTCATGGAAGTAGGCCTAGTAGGTCATTCTCCGGGTTGTCCGAGACACGCTCCCAGGGAGTTTCTCCATGACCCCGCTACCACTCCTGGCCATCGCCTACTGATGAGGTGACGGCTCCCCCTGAGTACCCACCCTCAGAATGCCACTGCCAATCAGCCTAATACTCACCGACTGTCAAGCACCTGCAATGATATCCCTCGAAAGGCAAGCAAGACCTCAAGATCATCCCCGGACCCTGTCTCCTCAGGGACTTCCTCGCCCCTGTATATCAGACTCACATTCCCCTGGGTCACCCATGATTTCGTCAGTTCGGCTAAACCGCGCCTTTCAATCAAGGCACGCCTCGCTGTATAATACCCGTGATGTGTCAAATTCTCCGCTGCGATGTGATGGCTAAAACCCCAAGGATGGCAGGATTTAGCTCTGATACCACTGTAGAAACCCTAGTTTCCCCCTGACACTGCTTCTGACTGAGTTTCAAGTTTTTCTGAAGGTTTTTGGTTTTTTTGCAATTTTTGTGTTTTTGATGCAATAAATGAAAGGTACGATTTTGGCAATAAATTGAAATAAATTCAATAAAAATAAAATAGCTCTGGAAATGAGAGAATATCGATGCCAGTATCTTTATTCAAACTTCTCTACTGATTACAATGATATCCAGAAACATGCAATGAATAAAATAAAGAATTTTCAATATTTTTAGAACCTGGTATTTGCTGCTACAGAAGTACAGAAATGTACGGCTGAGTCAAACAATGATCTTCTCCCTCCGACTGATGATCTCTGGTGACTCCCAGATAGTTGGCGCCTCCTTTGATGCAAACTGGAACCCTCTAACAAAGGCGTTTCCTTTAATCTGATGAGTACGGCCAAAGGACAGATTGTACGGCCCTGCAGCAAGGTACGGCCTGACAGAACAGCAATAAATATTGTACGGCCTTCACCAAAATCAATGTCTAATCCTCTGTAATGATGCGCCAAGATGAACAACTACTGTCTGGATGCAAAACACTGAAGAATCTCAGATAAAAGACAATCTCTGAAAGCTCTGTAGTTTACTCTGAATGAGAAAACCTCTGCTGGCAATAGATCAAGTGATATTTCACACTCTCTGAATTGCTTTCCGCTGGAGATGGCTCGTTCCCCAAGGAAGTCGAGTTCAAACCCTAAAGTCCGTGCTCGATCAATTTGATCAGTTCAAATCCAATAATCACATAATGGCTCCAAAACCCAAGGCAAAACCTCTATAAGGCTGAAAAGTGCGATTTCCTTAAGAATAGGGTTTCATTAAAATATTCACTTTTAATTCTTTTAATTTCTCCATAGTTCACAGCTGAATATTTTAATATAATTTAAATGTGAAACTAGCCCCCTTTAATGATGGCGCACCCCTCAAGGCAATCACTTAAGTTATAATTTAAAATTATAACTTTATATTAAAAATCATTAATTAATTAATATTTAATCAATACAATTAAATATTAATATTTCTCCCGTTACTTATCCGTTTCGCGTTCCGTCTGATGCTGACGAACTCTGAAGTGATTCCAGATGCCGCCAAAGCCATACTGCTAAAAATAGCAGGGGTCCCACACTGCCTGCCAGGAACTGCTAAAAATAGCAATTCTGCAAAAAGCCTCCGATCGAGCCAGAACGAAAGACCACTGATCAATCCCTGCTAACTGAAGCTGAGCCAAGCTCCGAAGTGACCCTCTATCCAATCAATCAGCCTACGAGGGTCGTGTGATAGGCCAATCCCTGTCCTCTGAGAGATGTCACTGAGAAGGGGACATGACAGCTGAGCTGCTGATAATGCCACTGCCAAAAATAGACTTACTAAAAATAGCAAGTGCTAAAAGTGGTAAGTTCACTTCAAACTCAACAGAAAGCCAAACTGAGTAGAACACATGACTTACTATAAATAGTAAGTCTCCAGGAAGGCTGCTAGGATGACATTGCCATAAATAGAACTTACCAAAAATAGCAAATTGCTTTAAATAGTAAGTGTTCCCAAACGCCTTTTGAGCACATGTTGGGTAGTCATCAGGACTTACTAAAAAATGTAAGTGCCTGGAAAGGTTGTCAAATAGAGATGCATGTTACACCATTTTGAAGCTGTCTGAAAACCCAAAAAAACCCATAAACCTTTCTTGCATGCAAGGTACTAGAGAGAAATGCATGTCATCTTCTCAACATGCATGTTACCTTACCCTGAAGCTCTCCAAAAACCCAGAAAGCTCCACCAGACATGCATCAAAAACTCTCGCATGCAAGCCTTCAAAACCCCCTACAAAATAGGAAACCCTAATTTTCATTTCTGATTAGCCTACGGGTTTCCAGAACTAGGCTAATTCCCAATGAAGAGTGTGGAGCTAAATTGGGGACATTACAGTCCGTCCTTCCCCAAATTGCTTGTCCTCAAGCAATGCCAGTACATTCCAAACTGATCCACACCAAAACATATAGGATCCCAGGGTCCCATATCCATCTCTGAGAGGACCCACCATGCCGATGCTGCACCACTCTAGTCTCACAAGTGTAACCAACGTTCCAAAACTGCTCTAATCTTCGTTGTAACACCCAATGGTTACCATACGTGAAACTCAAAGTGACAATTCTGGTGGAACTGAAAACAAAAACCTTTAGCATCTCATGTCCTGAAAACTCTGAGGAGTCAAAATCTGCAATGCCAATGTGTAACATATTCTTAAGCAATAATAAAGATTGTCTACTCAACTCAAAAACATGCTCCTCAACATAACTCTTCATAGCGTCAAACTGAGTCACAATAGAATATGTGGCGCTTCCAATACTTTTTGCAAAGTAGAAAACAACTCTTTGCAAAAGTTCCACAATCACATCCTCAAAATTCCATAAGGATATATAGTGCTTTATTTGAAACAAACTGATATAACTTAGAAGACTCCAAGGAAAGTTCACAAATTTCACTTCAAGAGTCTCAAACTAGTGAACCAAATCAGTTAAAAGCTTGCTGCCCCAAACATTAGTATTGAAAAAAATGCAGAGAAGGCCACTGGTTAATGTTGGAGAACATCCCATACAAGAATTTTGGCTGCACTGAATCATTCCCTTTCCCATTTGAGGCCCAAATTCAGTCCTAATAGGGGACTGGAAGGTCTGGAAATGAATACACCAGCTACCTATGAGGTTTGATTTAGTCATCTTGAGATCTTATTTATGGAAAATCATCATCCCAAAAAGTAAGCAGCAGCTGTTACATGAATCATATTCAATAAGATAGGCATAACTGCTCATGAACAAAGCTGGTAACAACCTCTCTAAAGATTTCAGCACCACATTGTACCATCCTTTGCTCAAAATACCTCTCCAATCCACTAGTAGTTGAACAAAGGAAATCTTTGAATGGCTGGTAAAACAAGGGACAACACCCAAAAATCTGATAATTTGATGCTTATCCCTCCAAGAATCCTTCTTTCCACACATATTGAGCTTCTTTAAACCATGTTGAGGATCCCAAGCATGGATACCCAACCAAAAGTGATCTTTAACACATTGGAAAGAATACTCAACTTGCCCCCAAGTACTAATCAAAACCAAGTACAAATCAAGAAATTGGTGTCTTTTCTAGAGAACCCATGAAGCCAAACCATGATAGCTTCAGAAACAAAGGAATAAGGAACAATCATTGTCTTCAAATCCATCTCCCAAACTTCATGAGTAACCAATCTGAAATCTTTACTCCTTGCTGCTGTTAATAAATCTTTAGCAGCTACCATAACATGTTTTGACAACACCTTGGTGTCAAAGATGGGGAAGTCATCATGAATCAACACTTCCCATATAGAGACTTGAATCCTCTAAACCCTTTATGTATTCACTTACAAGCAAGCTTGGAAGATTATCAGTCACAGAGTGTAACTCGTCCTCATCCTCTTTGGGATGTTCGAAATCGGCTAGCCGGTCTTCTACCTCCATTACACCCAATTGAGCATTTTCTAACATGCACTTCATTGATTCAAGCTCCAGAGTAAGCTTATCAACATTTCTCTCACTTACTTGAAATGCACCAATGGTCTTTTTTGTGAATTCGTAGGTGTAATCCCAATCTTTAGTCCAACATAAATACATTGATTTCATAATCTCTAAGGAGTCTTTAATGAATTGCAGATTAAAGAGTGACTCCATCCCTAACTCCTGCCTGTCTCTCTTCAATCAAACTATGCGAGCGGTCAAATCTGAATAGGACATGCACCTCATCCTCAATGGATATCATGAATTGACCTTCCCACTCATAAATATGTAAGGATGGTGAACTGTTGATAAGCTGCATATCAAAATCAGAACTTGGTTTCTTGTCTTTGCTGCCCTCATAACTGCTCCAAGTCTCTTGTCTTTCACCATCCGCCAGCTGAAAATGCTCAAGGTCATGAAGAGGATCAGATTCTACCAATTCTTTGGGCCTTTGTTTACAATCAGCTTCATGAAGAGATAAATCTGATTTGAATTTGAGAGCCTCTTTAAGCTTTTCATCATCAAGGACCCTATGGTCTTCTGGCTATATTTCCCCTTCATTGTCTCTTTGATTATATGTTATAGTAGCCCCCAATTTGATCAATGAGTCATTATTGATCGCAGTCCTGAAAATTTTAGCAGCAACAAACTCTTCCTTAGTGGCTGCAACCATCTTAAAGGGTTCATTATGGGGCTTTTCCATGCAAGCTTCTTTGTCAAAGACATCTCCTCCAATGGCCATCTCAAAGCTTGCAGTGAAATTTGAATTTTGTTCTTTATTGAGATCAAAGGGAAATTTACCCCAAACAAATTCCTTAACAGCATTAGGTGCCTTCACACCCGGAGCCCAAATGCTAAAGGGCTGATTATTTTGATCAAAAGGAGAATGCCCTTCGTACTCCTCTTGGAGTGGTGACTCTTTGAATGAGACACTTCTCATCTCACCAAAACTGATATTTTCATAAGTATTTTTCTCCAAGAGCTTAGTTTGATGATCAAACAATTCAAATCCATGACCACCCATGTCATCTTCACTGAAATGAAGTAAAGGATCATCATTGCTAGTTGTTTTGAAGACTCTATCCTTCTTGTCTTCAATAAGCCCTTCATGTGTAGGTATATTACTGATCTCTTCATTAGTAGTCACAAGCATACCAAGGAGGTCTTTTTGAGGAACTACCATAGAATCATTGAGTAACAACATTTTATTTCCATCTTCTGCATTAATGACCACCTCATTTATTTGCTCTGTCTTCTTCAAGTGAGTCTTCGATTTTCCCTCACAATGATTGAACAAATCTCTAATCAATATACTAGTAGTAGAAGAATTCTTTCCTTCTTGTTCATGAATGTTTGGCAGAAAAGATAGGACGGATTTTGGAATGTCATCCATCTCATTGATGATTAAAACTAAAATGTTTCTCATTGCTGCCACTACATCCTCCTCTTGTTTACTCCAAGTTGAAATGAAGAGGTAATGGATCAAATAATATATCAGACTTTGCATACCCAAATCTATCAGCAATATACTTATTCTGAGTTCTGAAAATGTCTTCAATAAAGCAGCTCTTCTGGAGTATTGACTGCTATCAGTTTCATCAAGGTCTTGAAAACTTTCCACAATCATATGAAGAATTCTCTTCATAGTATTATCATCATATGGCATCAATCGTGCCAAGATTCTCATCACTTCACTGACGCATGAGGTGGTTAGCAATCTAATTTCTTCATCAGGATGCCTTAACCAATAAGGTTGATTCATAGAAATCATTGCAAGAATTAATGCTTTTTTCATTATCTTAGAGGGTGACTGTTTCACACTACTCAAACATTTTTCTAACATATGAAGTATGCTAACTTCATCTTGCATTGACTGACATTCCTCATTCAGCCTTGTGCCCGCAATGTACAAAGATCTTGCCAAATCTTTCTCTTCATCTAAAGCCATAACTCATTTGGCAACACACGGTTTCTCTCTAAAAAACTGTCAACTTCCAGAACTTCTGGAAGCTGATAATGAACTCTGTTCTATCCTTTGGTGTAGTATCGGATTTTCACTGTCATTCAACTGACAACTAAAGCACTGAACTCACAGGATGGCAGGAAAACAGGCTCTGATACCACTGTAATATTCCCCCTTATTTTTTTTCAAATTTTATCACAACAATACTAGCACAAACACCATTGATTAGCGTTAGCTCCAAAGATAACCAGCTTGGAAAGTAACCCTTACCAAGAATGTTCACCAAGATCCCAATGTGGGGGAGGTGATAGCATATGGTGCCGGGGATCGTTAGGAACTGTAAAGAAATACAAAGCTTGCTAGGCGGCTAGCCGACCATGGGTGAAAGTAAATGTTGGAAATACAAATAGGCAGATAACTGACCATGAACTCAACCACTTATTCAGCGGGAGCAACTAATTACAATTATTATAAGGCGGCAAGCCGACTATGAATCTGCTCTGCCACTAATTTAGTGGGGGGAATTATTAAATTTAAAATGCTGGAAATAAAATGCTTCAACCACTTGTATCAGAGTAAATACCATTGTAATATTGCCACTTAATTTTTTTCAAATTTTATCACAACAATACCAACACAAACACCATTGATTAGCATTAGCTCCAAAGATAACCAGCTTGGAAAGTAACCCTCACCAAGAATGTTCACCAAGATCCCAATGTGGGTGAGGTGATAGCATATGGTGCCGGGGATCGTTAGCAACTGGAAAGAAATACAAAGCTTGCTAAGCGGCCAGCCGACCATGGATGAAAGTAAATGCTAGAAATACAAGTAGGCGGATAACCGACCATGAGCTCAACCACTTATTCAGTGGGAGCAACTAATTACAATTATTATAAGGCGGCAAGCTAACCATGAATCCGCTTTGCCACTGATTCAGTGGGGGGAATTATTAAATTTAAAGTGTTGGAAATAAAATGCTTCAACCACTTATCTAGTGGGAGCTAAATACAAAATAAATTGCAACAATGAATAAACAGTTGTTAGTACTACTAAACTAGCTTTACAAAATAGAGTTTTCTAGTTGCAAATACATAGAAATATGATTCCAAAACCACAAAGAGTTAGAGTAATAAACCTCTAACAATTACAACATAAGAATGATATGAAATTGAGTTCAAGCCAGCACTATAATGAAACTAAACAAGTCTGATCAGAAATAGTAAGAACAAAAAATCAAACCAACAATGAAGTAATTCACCATAATGGTCGCCACTTCTTCAAATTAGCACAGAAAGACTTCGAACAACAAACAATTGAAGCCTCTAGTCATGGCGTCCAACTTCCAATTGAGAGAATGTGCCAAATACAACTGAAATAGACGACACAAATCCCAATGCACTTAGTAGTGAAAAGGTATGGCCTCCAAGAAGGTTGATCCTCTCCCAAAAATCAAAGACTCAATAATAAAATATGAAACTTTGCAAAACTGGGCGCCCTCCATAGAGAAACAGCATGGGCCAATACTGAGAACTAGATAAAAATCAGAGGCGAAGCTACGAATAAAAATTCGCTTCAGCCATAGTCTTCAGCAGTACAAATAGATTATAAACCAGCAACCTGCCTATAATTAAAATCAGAAATTAAGCTCTATCCACACTCCTGAATGAAGCATGGTCTTCAGTCGCTTTCTAGGAAGCCATAGTTTCAGGCCCAACGAAAGGTATCGAAAAGCTAGAAGGCACACAACCCTCGTAGCAAAGTCTGAACTCAGTTGAACAGCATAACATTATGAATTTTCCAAAAGATCCTCAACACTGAGCAAAGCATCAATAAATAGGCACAATTGGGCGATTGAAACAACTTGTAACTCCAACCAAGAAAACTCTTCAACTTCTCCAAAGGACGTCCACATCAAATGCATTTTAAAATATTTAAAACTCTTTGTATTCTTTCCCAAGTCGTCCCACTTTTGAGGAAATATTAAAACATTATTAAAACATTTAAAGCATTAATAAGGCATCCACTTTATGGCCCCAACTTTAAAACAACTTGAAGTCATCGCCTAGGCATGGGGGTACAAACTCAAAATGTAAAATTTACCAAGTGTTGAAACTTAGTCCAATGATGCAACTAAAACGAATGCCCAAAACTTGCCAAACTGCCAGAAATAGCATGATGATCTGAGCTGAGCTGCTGATAATGCCACTGCCAAAAATAGACTTACTAAAAATAGCAAGTGCCAAAAAAAGTAAGTTCACTTCAAACTCAATAGAAAGCCAAATTGAGCAAAACACGACTTACTATAAATAGTAAGTCTCCAGGAAGGTGTTGTGACCTTTTCACACATCACCCCATTTAAAATGGGGACCCTTTAATTTTTGCTCCATTCTGGTCTTTTGGCTTTGGTTTTGTCTCCCTCTTTCTCTCTCTTTCTGTTGTCTGTCTTTTCAGGGATGTGCCCGCCTTGGAGCTTAAACGTGAGATCTTGGCTAAGTCTATAGAATTAGGGTTTTGAATTTTCTGGTCAATTTGAAGTCAAATGGAGTAATCGAGTTGAAATCTAAACTTGGCGTTGCAGTCAACATGCTCTTAGTAGGTCCCCAGCAAAATTTCAGTGAATTCCGACAATTTACTATTTTTAGTAAGTACCAGATTTGTATTCTCTCAGCATTGTTGAAGTTCTCTCAGTCACACTACATCCAGGACATGTCAGGCTGCTCGTCTGCAAATTTTGAGTTGAAACAGACAACTTTCTATTTTTAGCAAGTTCAGCTTCGGGAGCAGATTTTAGGGTTTATATGCAAAGTTCTTCAATGTATGTTTGGAGATTCTTTCTGGGTTTTCTGAGACCTACGCAGTGATATAACATGCAAAATGAGACGATGACTTTCATAATTCAGTTTTTAGAGGCTATTTTTAGGGTTTGCATGTCAGAGTTTTCAGCGCATGTCAGGTTATTCCTTATGGGTTTTTCAAGAGCTACGTGGTGATGTGACATGCAAGCGGAGATGATCACTTTTCAAAGACTTACTATTTTTAGCAGGTCCATTCCGACAGCTGCCCAACACATTAGGATCACAAATAGGGCGAAGTGCAACATAAACGAGGTGAAACGGAGGTTGTTTGATCAACATGCAAGTCGAATTAGGGTTTCCAGCTTCGGGACCCAAAATGAGGGGCAAAATGTCAGAATTTTCGAAAACCGGTGTATCCCATTGCGATCAGTATCTTTCAAGCTATCCATCGGTAAAATTTGAAGGCAATCAGAGCACTTACTATTTATAGTAAGCCACTTCTGAAACGGGCTATAAATAGTAAGTCAACATCAGGGGCCAGTGTGAACGAGCAAGTCTACCGATGAGGGTCACACCATCCAAATTTCAAGACAAACGGAGTTGTGGAGGTCATGAAATCAAGCAGTTGCTATAAATAGTAAACCACCTTCAGAAACATGCCATAAATAGCAGGTCAGCTCAGGACGGCAATGTGAACCGATCAATTAGGTCATGAAATTCCTGTGGCGCGAATTCCAAATCAATCCAAGCTCTAGAAGAAGGAAAACCTGGAACTTACTAAATATAGTAAGGCATGAGTTGGCATAAGGTTGAGAAAATTTTCTAAGTCTAAAGTCTGTCCTGCTCACCCCCTCAAATGCGCCTTGTCTCCAGCTGGTGATGAAAATTGTTTAAGTCTGGATTTAAGTCCAGCAGGACCCTCAAAATGTGCCCATCTCCAAGTTGTGAAGAGGATGAAAAATTGTTTAAGTGTTAGAACTTCCTACTGGGGTCATGAAATGCGCCCAACTTGCCTTGAAGGTGATAAAAAATTCTAAGTGTTGGAGTTAAGTCCTCCACCCTCAAAATGCGCCCTCAAGGAGAAATAAGCTGAGAAAAATCCTAAGGCAAAGAGTTAAGTCCACCTCTACCCCCTAAATGCGCCCATCTCCAAGGTGCTAGGTGTTGGCTTGATAAAAGTTTTCTAAGTATTGAGTTAAGTCCACCTCCACCTTCAAAATGCGCCCAAGGAGGAATCAGCTGGTGAATGGAAAATTTCTAAGTATGGAGTTAAATCCTCCTCCACTATCAAAATGCGCCCATGTTTGAAGTAAGGTGAAGACAAGTCTAAGTGTTGACTTTCTCCTCTACCCTTTGAATGCGCCCATGCAAGGTAAAGATGGATAAAAAGAATCTAGGGTGTTGGAAATAAATCCCCCCTCAATGTGTAAAATGCACCCAACTTGTTTGACTTTCAAGATGTTGAAAAGTTGCTAAGTGTTTGAAATTTCCTCCTCAGCACATGATATGCGCCCAAGCTGGAGGATAAGGATGAGAAAATATTCTAAGTGTTAAAAAGTTCCTCTAGACCCTTTGATGTGCGCCCAAGCTTGTAAATGGCAGGAGGCCCACCAAAATGCGCCTACCTTGTGAAGGGTGACTTAAAAAGTTTCTAAGTATGCAAAAATGGAAGCTCTACTAGTAAAATGCGCCCAACTTGCATGATGGCACCAAAAATTTCCTAAGGCATAGAAATTGGAAGCTCAAAGGTCAAAATGCGCCCAAGGTAAGGAGGGACGCTTGAAAAATATTCTGAGTGTGGAAAGTTGATACTATGCTGAATGCGCCCTAGCCTTGACTGGAAGGTAAAATTTCTAAGTATCGAAAATTGAAAGTAGCACCTAGCAAATGCGCCCTTGGTTTGGAGAAGAAATTTGAAATTTTTGTAAGTGTTGAAATTTATTCCACCTCTAGAGAAATACGCCTAAGCTTGACAGGGGATGATGAAATTTGTTAAGGCATGGATAAAATTGGCAAGGATGAATCATAATACTCCAACTTCACAAAGTTGATGAAGATTGTCAAGACAGAGCAAGAAAATATGCCTAGATATGAAGGATGAGAATAAATTTGGTTGAGAAATATTTTACTAAGGTTAAAAATTCAAAAAATTAAATGTACCCCTTCGTTTGTAGACACATGAATTCGACGCTTTCTGAAGGGAATTTTCTTCTGGGTATCAGACATCTTCGTCAAGGAATGGATTTCAAAGTCTTCCACAGCTCGCCAAGGATTTCGGGATGAAGATTTTGATAAGCACTTGAATAATGAAATTCCCTAAGTGAAAATTTAAAAATTTTCTAAGGCAAGAAGGATAAAATATGTTGTTGAAATAAAATGCCTTGGCGGATGAATTTGAAGTTGATTGCCTAGGTGAATTTGATCAAATTCTTTGTGAAAATAATCTTCTTGAGCCAGAGATGAATAAAATCAAAGTTGTCAACACCTCAGCTGGTGAAATAAATTTCTTGAAGAAGATGCAGTTGAAGTTAACACTTTCAAAAGATGATTTTAAGCATGCATCTCTTAAATACGTCCTTGAGGAGGATGAAATTTGTCTAAGGCATTGAAATATGATGCACAGGAGTCATATGCCCCAGCCTACAGATGTTGAAAAATCATGAAGAAAGCAAAGTTGGCTAGAGAAAAACGATGAACCCTATTAGATTCGGAGATCACTCAGACCTTGGAAGTTAAAGCATGAAAATCAGGTAAGTAAGGTGAGTTTATATTATGAAGTATTCTGATGCTCTTCTCCTTGGTCGTTTTGCAGGGTGAACACCGAGGCCAAGGCATGATGACTTGGGGAGATGAAGCGAATACTTGGAGAAAATGGCTAAGTGTTGAGACCTAGTATGTGCCCTACTCAAGTGGCAAAGAAGAAATGTTTTCAAAGCTCAGGATGGAGGGAAAGATGGAAACCCAGGCGTTAATGGTCACCATCAAGTACTTCAAAGTTGAAGAACAACATCAAGGAGGAAAATCATCGTCGAGTAGGAGAAAGAGGTTACAGCCTTGAAGTTTCAGATTGAGAATGTGCCTGTCGTACCAGTTCAAGGAGTTGAATCAGTGTTGACCAAACTCAAGTCATTTGTAGTCAGAAAAAGAACAATGTGAACGTGTTTCCGGACAAGAGCCTTCTAGATGATGGTGGACATTAATGGCGCATTGATTACCCCACTCTTCTTGGTGGCAGTTTTTAGGGTTAGGGCTTATGTGGCTCGATCTGAGCCCTAAATTTGATTGTAATTTGGGCCGTCCACTGGACTTGGCCAGCTATATAAAGGGGCATCCCCCCCTCATTTGTACCGAATTAGAGTTAGAATAGTAGAGGAAGAATAGAGAGAGATTGATAGAATAGAAGGTAACATAGTTTGATAGTCTAGCGTAGACTGAAAAGAAAGGAAAGTCTTCCCTTTGAATACTTTGTAAGAAGTTGTTGTGGAAACTTTCATAATAAAAGAGTTTTCATTGATGGTGATCTCTTCTTTGTTATGAGTAGCTAGCGAGGCTTCTTCGTCCTTCCAATTCACGTAGAATCTTGAAGTAGCTTAAAGTAAAGTAGATTTCATTTCATGCAAGTACTTAGTAATTGTGGAATGTGGTGCTCGATTTGAACAAAACTTTGCTTATCCATGCCACTAGCGGGCTTGCTGACAGTGGGTTCGCCTTGCGTGGTCAACTGGAACATTGTGAAATAGGAAACCCTAAATTTCATTTCTGATTAGCCTATGGGTTTCCGGAATTAGGCTAATTCCCAATGAAGAGTATAGAGCTAAATTGGGGACATTACAAAGTGTGAATTGCTTGAGGTCAAGCAATTGTGGGACGGGAGGATTGTGATGTCCCCATTTAAGGCTGGGTCAGCCAGCCTAGTATTTTAAATAAATAAATAAATAGATGTAATTATTAATAAATGAAATTATTAAATAATTTGTTTGTGGCCGACTTTGGGAGGCCAACTTTGATATCGTGGGGAAATGAATATTATTAAATAATTTTTGTTATTGGTGAAGGGCCGACTTGCATAATGTATGTAGGCCGTTTCCTTCATGGGCCGACTTGTGAAAAGTAATGTATGAATATAGATTGCTGGGATGAAGAAGACATGACTTATTTTGGAGTTCAAAATGCAGTTTTCCTGCTCTTCTAAGACAAAAACCTTAGAAGGCACTGGCTGGTAGGACGTCATCCCTGCCCTCATTTGTCTTACCTTTCCGAGTTATCCGCTGGTTTTGAGCCAAGTTTCAGTACAGGTTAACTCATAGTTGAAGTACTGATAAGAACATAAGGTATCTGGTAGATTGAAGGTTGCTGGAGACAAAGTTCAGATTGCGCAAATCACAGTGACCTCCTTTGCTGTTTGTTTGGCGACATTAGCAAAGCAGTAAGAGCGATTACAGAGGCCACCCAGAACCTCATCAGCTTCATTCCTCATTAGCGCCAACATAATTGAGGAAAGCACGGAATTAGTTCAGGTCTGGTAATAATCACAGACATATGATATTTGTATTCTTGGCGCTGTTATATCAGAATCCTATGTAATGTGACTTGCCAGTGATTGTGTGAAGTATATATCATTACCTGGCTTTGAACTGATCTGAATATTATGATCTGATTATGAAATGGTGCATATACTTTCTAAATAAACTAGTGATGAATAGTTAATATCTGTGCAAGCAATCTTTTAGAAATCTGAGTAAAGAATTTGCAGTTCTGAAATTTCCTGAGTTTAAAATATTGGTTATTTTGAGTGGGGCATCTCATATATGCTCTGTTATTGTTTTTTGTTCTGTTAAATTAATTTAGCTTTCAAACTGTTCTTTATATTCAACAGTTTATGGTGTCTAGTTTTTTTTGAGTATGTCATTGTTCATGGTATGTGGTCATTTATGGCTTAGTAATCATGCTTAATCTTATTATATGCTATAATATAGAATTTGTTTGGTGTTGCATTAGGAGTAACTATGTGCAAGAGAAATATCATAGTAGATGACATCCTTGGTTTATAGATAAATATGGCCAACCTCATGTATCTAAAACATCTATTTTGGACTATGAAAGATTGTTTGCTCATTTATAATATCATTTTTTCCATCTTTCCTAGTGTAAAAGTGATCCCTCCAATTAAGGGAGGAGCTTGGTGCAATGGTTACTATTTGAAAGGGATCTACAATTTTAGGCTATAGCGATTGTGGTTGTGCCAACCCTTCATGATAGGTGTTTGATCTTCTTAATTTCCCATTTGTTGGTTCATTGGTTGATTGTGTTGTCATGAGATTGTATAGCTATGACTTAGATCATATAGATAGTGTGCTCTTTATGGTCTAAGATGATCTTTAACCTTTTTGAGAAGCCGAAGATATGGGTTCATTTGCATGATCTTGTGATTTGACCAAAGGAAGTGAATTCAATGACTAGATGGGACAATCAAATAAAAGAATGTCATGACATCTTTTAATTTGGTATATAACATGTAGCTAGATGCATGGTCTCCCATGAATTGATACTCAACTATTTGTTAATGTTGGTTCATAGTTTTAGTGCTTGAGTTAGTGCGCATGCATGCTAAAAATATAACAATGTTGCCCAAGGATGCACACCCTTGGTTTTTAGCTGTTTCCTCAAAAGCTGAGCCTTGGGGACTTGGAGAAAATGTACCCCCAACATTGTAGATTTTGTAGAAAAAAAGGGAACATCCTTGGGACAATCTCTTTACAAGGGGAATGTCTTGAGGATGTCCCCAGGTGCCAAGCACTGTTGCTCTGCTCTCTAGCCATTTGTAGTTGTGATGGCTGTGAAGACTAGAACCCTGCATAGAGATAGAGATGCATGCTCTTGGGAAAGACTACTTTCCAGAAGCTCAATTTTTGTAGAGATGACATGCTCAAGAGTCTAAAAGATGAAATGTCATTAGCAAGAGGGGCCAAAATTGTTTATAGAGGCATCATGTCAAATAGAGAAGAAATTGTGGTGAAAAAGCTTATGAGAATTGGAAGTGTGGGCTCCATGCATCACCATTGGTTTTTTACAGAGATTTAGATGTCAGGCAAGATTCACCACTGACATATGGTTTGTTTGTTGGTGTTTTGCTCCAACCATGAGACCAACCTTCTAGTGTATGAAATTGAATACATGCCTAATGGGAGCCTCTGGGGGTTGCTGCATAGGAACAAATGTGGTCACTTGTACTGGTAGACTAGATATAAGATTGTGCTTGACGCTGACAAAGGGCTGTGTTATCTTCACCATGATTACAGTACATTGATTGTTCATAGGGACACAAGGTCTGATAATATTCTTTTAAATATGTTACCTATAATTAATTTTAATTTATATTATATATTAATTTTTACATATTATTATATCTAATACATATAGCTGCCCCCTTCCCATTCCCAAAATTTTGGATTTTTTTTGCCATCCTTGGAAGCTGTTCCCTCGTGCCCACGTCCCAGAAACTAAGATAAACATTGAAATATAACCCACTCTTTGCTATTGTTCTCTTTGTTGTGAGGGAGATGAAGAATGGACCTTAACATCATATCTACACTGTTTGTGCTTTACATAAGAACACAGAAACCTCCATTTTACATCAGAGCAATTTGTTTTGAATAAAACAGACAGTATATTCCACATAGATATTTGTTTCATATTTGCATTTTTTGGTGAAATACTTTACAAAAATGTATACTTTTCAAACTTTTCAAACCCAAATGGAAAATATCTATTCTTTTAGCATTCAACACTTTACATTCATCAATGTACCTTGGGGGCATGTCCCTTGGGCTTTTATAGTCTTTTGGGGACGGGGGAACATTTTTGGAATACGGAGAAGGGGACAAAACATCCCTTTCCATGTTACTTCCTCAGAATCGAGATTGGTCGGGCTCATATACAGTTCACTCCAGCAGTTCTAGCAGGAATTTGTAATTTCTGAGATATCAAAATGGATGATGACTTCGATTTTTGAGCTTGTTGCTCAAACAAAAAGCAGCTATGCATATCTTTTTTAGCATTCACATGTTCTCAATTTGATTTTTGTAAACTGTAGACTGAAATTGTGATTCTCAGTTTGTTTATACTTTGAATTAGAAAAGTTTGTAACTTTCAAGTTTCAACTATCAGTCTTTCATTGATATAAAATTTAAATATATTATATAATTGAAAAATCATATTATCAGTGATTTATGCTATTATGATTATCAAATTATAAATAGATTATTTGGATCACATCTTTTCACTTACTTTAAGATATTTTAAATTTTAAATAAAAACATGCTAAATATTATTTCATTCGCTGTGCCCCTGCTGCCTCCCCCAACCTCCCCAAAATTTAGGAATATTTTTTTCATTCCTACGTGCCCCCTTCTCCATCCCGGAAACTCAGAGAAACACTGGCATTCATTTGGTATTTAGATCTTAATTTTTTTGAATCGGTAGGATTTTGATTTGCATTGTCTGCAAATTGCAACGATGGACCTAGCCTGATTTCATATTATTTCCTCAGTCCCTTTGTTTAATTTATCATTATTCTCAATCCTATTTATCCCAATTGTTCCTTACTTTTGTAAGTGTAGTTCTTATTCTTTGTGGAATTTCTACTAATGTTCCCAAGTTCTTAATAAAGGTAGAAAAAGGAGTGAATAGCTATTTATTATTTTTAGCTAGTGTTATTTAATTTTGTGCAATGCTCTTTATTATTTCTTTGAAAAATTATTCATTCTTTTGTTAATTAATACCCTTATGGACTAATCTCTTTTTTTTTTTAATTTGATTTTTCTCTTTAAAATTTCTTGAGTATTTTAGTTGTCACTAAATGGACAATGCTGGAAGATACTATGTAATACTTGTGAAGCATGTTTGGCCAGATATCTTCATTCACTAAAATTTTCTGATAATGATTTTGAATCGACAATTGCTGCATCAATATTCACTTCTTTGCTACAGTCCCGGTCTGGCCTTACTGTTCTTGAGCTGTGTGACAATAAGGTAATTGCACAATTTATTGTGATTTGCTTACTTAGAGTATTTTAGATTGTACCCAAGT
The DNA here is from genome assembly GCA_007258455.2 of Sequoia sempervirens. Classification (NCBI taxonomy): domain Eukaryota; kingdom Viridiplantae; phylum Streptophyta; class Pinopsida; order Cupressales; family Cupressaceae; genus Sequoia; species Sequoia sempervirens. Next base: position 24,731 of record VDFB02191674.1, read on the forward strand.
CTTCCACATGAATAATTTTTCATTTAAATTTTTTCCGTTAAGGTTTTTATTGATGGTAAATTTTATGTTAGTTGTCTTTGTAACCATCATCTTCATTTTTGATTCCTTTGCTGATTTTGCAGCTTTCTGGCTGGCTTTCTTCAGAACTTTTGAATTCTCCCCATTTTAGTTCATTCCCAAGAAATGGACAATATTTCTTGCAATCGCTAACTGATCTTAATTTAAGGTTTAAAATTTTCTAAGAACCATCAAGGTTATTCTTTTTCATTGATTTATCCACGGGCACTAACAGTTAATGAAATTGGTTGTTTGATCTCAGAGGAAACTTGCTAGAAAGCCACGATGTGGATATGCTAAAAAAAATCCTGGAATGTATGCCTGAACTGCAAAAACTTGATCTAAGTGATAATCCCATTGGAGATAATGGAGTAAGGTTAGGTACTGGGATATCCAGTTTAACTGCATAACATGAGATTGTTTATTATCTATGAAAAGATTAAAACATTTAGAATGGATTAATGTGCAGGGTTTTGATTCCCTATTTCCAAGGCATTCTCAGCAATGATATGCGTAAAGTAGATGTCAATATTGCAAATTGCAATATTTCTTGTGTAGGAGCATCTTTACTCTTTGACAGCCTGTCAATATTGAAGAAACCGCTTCATTCATTGGGACTTGCTTATAATGACTTGGGCAGGTAAAAATATGAAAACATGCCTGAATACGTACCAATATTATATCTGTTTGTCATATCCTTGAAAGAAGTTCCTTTTCTATGGCTAAGATTACTCTCAAATTCAGCCCTGTTGCAACTGCTCTAGCAAAATTCTTGAAGAATGTCCCCACTGAACGGCTTGACATTGAAGGCATTGGACTTGGATTTTCTGGCTGCAACGAACTTCAGGAAGCAATTTCATACAACAAAAGTCTTGTTTATTTGAATTTAAGGTAAGCATTCTAATTAGATATTTGACTTATTCTTTCATTAACTTATATTGGAGTGATTAATAATTGCCTTTTTTAAGGGTATGATTATAGATAGAAATATCAAATTTGTGGACTTTAAACTCCATTTTAGAAACTGAGATTTGTGCCTGTTGTGTTCTGCAGCAAAAATCGTGGTGGCTTGGCTGTGGCAACTATGTTATCAAATATTATATCACACTCACACAAGATAAGTGTTATCAATGCGGGGTACAATATTCTCTGTTTGGAGTCATTGAAACTCATTGCCACTGGCTTGAAGCAGTCAAAAGGTATTGCCTTTTAACTTTCTATGGTCTTTGTAACTTCTCTCCCTATCATTGCATTGTCAGCTTGGTTGGAATTATATCATTCATTTCTTGGGTGACTTCATCACATCTCTTGATTGGTGATCCCACCCATGTTGACTCTCATAAGATATCAATTTGTCTTGTTAAATTTCTGTCTGGAGTCTTCAAAACTCATTGCCACTGGCTTGAAGCAGTCAAAAGGTATTGCCTTTGATTTTATGCAGACTTTGTAACTTCTCTCACTATAACTGCTTCTTCAATGTTGTTGGAATTACATCATTCATTTCTTGGGAAACTTATCACATCTCTTGATTAGTGATCTCATCCCTGTTGACTCTTTTAAGATCTCAATTTCTGTCGTTAAATTTCTATGTTGGGCTCTTCAAAATTCATTGTCACTCGCTTGAAGCAGTCGAAAGTTACTGCCTTTACTTTCTACAGTCTTTGTAACTTCATCCCATCTCTTGAGTAAGGAATATGATGTGGGATATAAACAAGGTCAAATATATGAGTGCTCAATTATAGTCAATAAAATGGTTGTGTTTATCCTTTCTTAGTCAAATCCAAACTTAAGCTTTAGATGGATTCAGTTTCTATTGTTTTTCCACCTTGATTTTATGATATATTACTTCAAAAGTAACTACAATCACTTTTTGTCCTTTTCTTAGATTTACCTGCCTTTTAGAATATTCATCTTTTTCCATTCTTCTCAAAATTATCTCCCTTGAAGTTATATTCAATATTTTAATTAAATAGCATGATCCATGATCCAATGTTGAACAAAATAGTTGCATTAATATTTTTAATGTCAAATGACTAACATTGATGACTAAATAAAAACTAAATGCTTAAGTGAAAATGCTCACTGCAATAAGTAGCAAGCTCAATGATCAAAGTCATCATTGCATGAAAATGTTATGAATCACTCCTCATCATTGATTGCCAACCATGAGATTATATACCAGTTCATAAAGTGCCTTGATTTTACAGCACAAATGGACCGCCAAATCACACTATTGAGGTTAATGAAAATGTCAGTCACAAGGAGAGATTCATGTCAAGGATATTGTCAAGCAAATGCTCCACACCAAAATACCTGTCAGGTGAATTCATTCAATGGATGTTTACCATATTTGGTTGACAATTTAAAGATACAAAAAAAATCAGTTAAAAGGAAGTTACAAGACTGTATGATTATAAATTTATAGATATAAGGCTCAACTCAAATCAGCATGGATATAATCACCATGACATTCATATGAGATGGAGGCTCATGTGGCAATATGTAATCAAAGTAAATGCATAGATAGTAGAACATTGCAATAATTTACAAGCACCCATCATGGGGAAAGCATACTTTTGAATCTGAACTTTTTCCATTCTCTTTGGCACTAGTGATTTCTTTGTCAAATGAACTTCCTAAAATTTAGTATCCTTTCTATTAGTGAAATGCTTAATTATGTATTCTCAATAACATGATTTTCATAGATTGACACAAGAAGATGCATTTGCATAAGCTTTGAACTAGTTAGATTAGAAGAAACAAACACTTTCTTTTGTAGAAAGTAGATGAGGATATATTTAGCTTTTTCTTGCATTATATCTTGTTAGTTTATTTGATTTTTTTTCACAAATAGCAAGTTTCCCGAGCTTTGCCTCAAGTAACTTATTTATTGAACTTGATATAGGTCAAATAAGATATGTGGATTTAAGAGGGAATTCTGATGCATACCAAGCCAAAACCTTGGGCATCTTTAACGAGTTCCAATCAGATGGAAAATCAGTCGTAATTCTCCCATCGTTCTCTATTGTTAGCATCGTCCATGATGACGATCCATAATTGATGGGAATATAATATAATGGTCAGTTGCTTTCATATCTTGATAATCTTTATGCAATGGTGTCTAGGAGATTGCTAAGCTCTTAACTGCTCCATATTAAAGGGACTAGTTTTTGATTGTTGAGATGTAAAAGTTGAAATCTACCCAGCCATGCCATGCATAATGATAGAGAAGTTTACAATTAATTGATTGAATTAAAAAGCTAATTCAAGATTACTTGATGGGGTGAGAAGCTTCCATTTAATTGTAAAAGATAATCTTCAAGCACAATGTGACGTGTCAATTTCATTGTCAAATGACAATTTATAAATTGTTATTTTGAAGTTATTTTGTATAGCTTCAACCTTTTTATTTGAAAAATGTATTGAATTAGACTTTATATAATGTTTACACAATAAAGTTATTAAATTTGACGAGTTCCTAAATATCAAATTATTTTTATTTATTTTAAAAATGTTTTGATGTTTTGGTTGTGGTAAATTGACAAGGTTGCATTTTACTCCCAAACCTGGGCATAGAGTTGAAATGTAGACAAGGTAATGATAAATTCTCTTATGAGCTTTTGCAAGGGTGGTTTTCAACAAAAAATTGGTGTTTGGCTTGATTATGATCTAATAATTATACTTAAGGTGTAAGTGGATTGGCATGGTATTCTACCCTAAACTTGCTCATGAAGTGAAAACCTAGAGCTCCAAAATTTGAACAAAATATTAGGAAATCAAAAGATAGCCTTCTTTTGAAGAAATATTGTTGTTGACTTCCCTAAGAGGTGTTTGATTTTAATGTGACCTAAACAATAACCTTGACCTTTTAAGTTATTCTAATTGGAAGGTCCTTTATATTTGTTTTTTGTTTTTTGTTTTTCTGTAGTTGTCATCTCTCATGTACTTGGTAGGCCATGTGCAGTTTTTATAAGTGACATGGATTATATGGTGCACACTATTGTCTTCTCATTTGGTAGTCCCATTGACCTTTATAAATCTTTTGTTGCCATGGATGAAATTAAAATCTTTCAACTCACTTGTATTCTGTATATGATACAAGCTTGAGGATATCCCCTAGTCTTACTTTAGGTCAATTGTTTTTATCTTCTTTATGAAGCATGCACTCTAAATTTATAATATTGTAATGTCATAAAATTGCACCCCTTGCAATTTTGCATACATTCTTACAACCACTTTAGTGTCCACTCCCCTAGCATTTGTGTAGGCTCATTTTAGCCTATGCATTAGCCTTTTTCCCTTCTCAAGATGCTTCAAACCCCCTTTTCAGCAGCTACCCTTGCGTACCTGCTCTGCGTCAAACTTTGTGCTTTTCCTGTTCGTGTTGTTTTGTAGCGTGATTTGTTTGGACACTAGCCCACCACATGGACGTTTGTGCACAACGCTAGCGTCTTGCAATGTTTCAACGTTCAAACGACCGCCTCCGAGCATGTTTGCCACTTGTCAGCAAGTTTTGTTGGTGGTAATTGCTTAGGACGCCTTGTAACCGCTCGAGAAGCTTCTTTTCCTTTTTTAAAAGTTGTCTTTTCAACTCATTTGGCCTTCTAACTTCTTCTCCTCCTTGGCTTATCTCTTGAATGCTCTTCTCTCTGCAACATTATCTTGCTTGCACAACTCCCTTGTTTGCTACAGTAGCCTCAAGCTCTCAAGCTTTTACAACACTCTTTGTAGCACTATTGACTCTTGCAACTATCTTCCTCTTCCTCTTTGGCTTCCTTTAGCCTTGCAGTTACTATCTCCCTTGTCTTGTGCTTGCGAGCATCTTGAGATTTCACACATCCTCTATCTATTGTATTTATATATCATGATATAGGTTCTCCTCGAGCGGGGACTGGTTTTATCACCTATATTTTGTGATCCAGGTTCTCCTCAAGTGGGGTTTGCTTTTATCACTCATCACATACTTTATCTCTCTCTCTCTCTCTCTTTATCTATTTGGCTGCCCGTGGAGGTGGGAACATCGAAATGGGGGTTTGACTGAGGCAAACCCCTATACAGCCCCGACATTTTCTCTAGATCTTACGCATGCAGGTATTGAAGATATTCATGTGCTAGAGGCTTCATTACTTGGGTGGTTGTAAGAATTTTCTTTCTTCTCGTTATCTTTATCATTTATACTTCACTTTACTTCAGTGCTATTACATTCTGTTATTGTCTCGCATTCTAGTTTTTAGAAATCAGATTGGTAGTAGTCACTTTGTTGTTCTCTGTGATCAACTTGGTTTTTGGTTTGTATGGACGCCAGTGTGTTGCATTGTCGTCCTTGACCTACGTTGCCATCCTTTGACATAGAGCTTGTTAGTTTGTCCAGAAAACCTTTGTGATTTGCTCTTTCTGGTTCTGGAACTCTTGCGTTGTTCCTTGAGGTTGTTAGTCGTATATCTTTACTTTGTTGTCGGCCGTAGTCGACCTTGGTCGTAGTCGGCCAATTGTTAATAAAACTATAGATTAGTAAAGAATAATAATGTCATGTACTTTCGGGAAAGCATGTTCAGATTAATGTTAATGTTAATGTTGTTATGAAGTGTCGTGTCGGTTGGTTATCTAACCACCGCCAAACGTTATATGTAGTCGGCTGGGATAGTTGGGAAATGATTATGAATGAGTTTTGGTGCCGATGCTATATTGTAACGCAATGCTGATACTCCTTTGTACATGATATTTATGATGATGAATAAAGTTTATGGTGTTCAAATATGATATCTTTCAGTTTACTGTTCTATCCTATGTTCTGCACATTACAAGTTTGCTAGTAGTACATAAGATTAGAATTACATTCCGTAGGCAAACATTTGGCGCCGTTGCCTGAACGAACTAGGGCATCATCTACCATGGCAGCGTAATGGGTCAACTAGCGGAAGAACCTGTAAATGCTAATGAGGAACATGAAGACTCATTGACAGAAGATCTAGTAAATTTGTGGAAAATATCGCTACGTGACCACGTGCGTAGGGAATCCCACATTCGGGAGATCCCTGAGGAAGTCATCTGGGATCGGCTGGAAGTGAACGACGAGGTAAACCACCTCCTGAACCGCATGCCCAGGTTACTGGCCCGCCATTTCATTATCCTGCAAGATTTGCGAGAAGAAGATTGCGAGCGCCGACAGCAGCAAATCGTACAACGTTGTGAAGACAGAACCAAACGTGAGGAGGAAGAACCAGATACTAGCCGGCGCCGTACTTCCGGCAACCAGCAATGATCGCTTGAACTAATAAATGCCCGTACGGCCGAACAAAGATAAGCATCGAGTACTTGACAGGCACGGGACTTCAGAAGAGCAAGTTCGGCGATCACTCAGGCTGCAAGAACAAGAAAATTGGCGACAACGACTAAGGCAAGTCGGTAAAGAATTGGATGAAGACTTAATTGAAATAAATCAGAGCATAAAAAGAACATATGAAAATTTGACAAGAATAGACACATCCATTGAACGAGCACACCACAGTTTGATAGAAGGAAGGGACGAAGACCCTTTCAGCACTCCACACGTAGGAAGATATAACCCCTATGAAAATGAAGATGATTTGAATAGTAGCATCAGACAATTTCGAGAGTTGTCCCTCTCGGATGACGACGACGAGTTAAGGAGGGAAAGACCAGAGCTTAAGACCCCAAGGTAGAGAGAGCATTGGAGGGATCCTGAGGAGACCCACGGTGTTGAGGACGCTGACGGAGGACGTGGGAGTGACTCGTACGTGGCCAAGAGTGCAAGTGACGCACAGGGACGTAGCGAGGAATCCACTAGTCTAATGGTCAACTTGCAGGAGGTCAGCGGGAAGATGGCTTTCGATTGGAGAGGCAAAAGTTGCCGAAATTGACAGGGGAATGGCTCTGAGGATCCTGTACGGCATTGTAAGACATGTGAGACAATCTGGATAGCCAGCGGGCAGGATGATCCCGACCACTGGCTGAAGGCATTTCCAGCGACACTCAGAGACAGTGCCATTGATTGGTACTTGGAATTGGACCAAGCACAGAGAGCTACATGGAGGTTATTGAAAAAAGCTTTCCAGGAGGAGTTCAAACTTCTTCGAGATGACAGCGAGATCGTTGCGGAGATATACAATACCAAGCAAGGAAAGCACGAGAGTGTGCGGACCTATAACCGAAGACTCAAAGACTTGCTAGGGAAATTGGAGGCACAGCCGGCTGACGGGTTGAAGAAAAGATGGTTCATCGAGGGCTTGCTTTCGTCATTAAGAAAGAAAATGAAAGTTGTACCTCCTTCGTCGTACGCTGAAGCATACAATCGGGCAATGGACATAGAAAGTGAAAATAAAACATCCTCCCGAGGGAAAAAGAAGACAGACGACGAGGAGAGTACGGACGACAGCGACAGTGAATCCAAGACTGTACAAGCACTCAGGAAAGATATGATGCGAATGATGAAAGAATTGAAGGCCGACAAGGAGAGTACGAGAGAAGCCAGAGACCTGTGGTGTACGGATTGCAATGGGGAAGGTCACCTGAAACGGCTGTCCCAGAACTTATTTCTGCGCAATATCTGCAAGTGATGGGACATTGTCAAGGAATGCAAAAAGCCACCAACTTAAAGCGGAAGCGCTGAAGTACTCTTCACCCACCCGGGGAGAGCCAGATGCGATAAAACCTTACACCACCAAAGCCCGGTACAAATAGCAATGCATCCCGCTGGAGGGATTCTGAGAAACTGGTGGATGAAAACATGAGAAATGCTGATCACGATGCAAAAGGGAAGGCCTATGATCAATCACGGGGAAGTGCAACGGGATGGGAACCCACTTAAAATTCGGGGCTGCACCGAAACTTGGTCAAGGAGTTACGGGAGGAGATTGTGTAAGTGGTGTGGACAGAGGCGATCATGAAGACGAATGCAGAAACAAAAGAATTATCCATATCTTTGGAAGTAGAAGAACAAAGAGATGCTTGGTGATCCTCACCCGAGCACAAACAAAATACTTACACGAGATCCATGGAGAAACAAGGATGAAGGAAGCAAAAACGAAGTGGGTGGCGATGAAGGAAAGCAAAGTACCTCACGGAGAAGCAGGAACCTCGGTGGTGGGTAGAAACCAAGCATCATACGTGATGGAGACCACCACAACGATCCAAGTAGGCCACGACCTTCTCGGACTATCTGCGGTTGGGGTAGCGGCGTCACAAAAGCGTTATTCGAGGATGGCAAACAGCTGCGTTGGAGGAAACGAAGGAAAGAATGATACGGAACCGCCAAATGCGGTGTTTCGACAAATCAACACGGTGTTGCTCCTGCCCGTGAACATGGAAGATACCGTGATTAGTGCATATGGAAATCAGAGGGAATATCTTGACAAATACTATCATCGATGGAGGATCAGGAGTCAACGTACTACCCGAAGACACATGGAAGAGTCTTGGGAAGCCTACACTCGACATGACATTTCCAACTAGTTAGCGATCAACTTATGGTATCGAAGCCCGTTGGGGAGCGTTGTTGTACGAAGGTGATGATCGGGACACAAGCGGTTTTGTTAAATTTTGGTCATCCGGCCCTGAATTTAAAACATACGATACTGCAGGAAGATGGCTGATAGTATGAGGCAAATCATAGTGGAAGAGGAACACACTCATTCGAGAATAGCGGGCAAAATCATACATTGACTTTAAGAACCGGGCCGTGTGAAGAATTCAACTTCCTCACGGATGCAGAATGGATGGAAGTGAGTGGATGTTAGATGAAGGAAGGAAAACTATGGAATTGAACTGAAGAAGTACTTGAACTACGAGAGTTGTTGAACGAGACAAACTCACTAAATGGCCCATTTCATTGTGGATGAAGACTGTAAGAGTGTTCACCGAGTGTAACATGCTAAAATCGGAAATCAGGAAGAAGAAATAGAAATGACCATTTCGACGAGAAAATTAAGATACAAGAAAGAGTATCAAAATTGGACGATACACCAGTCCACAAATCCGAATAGGTACGAGATGAAAAAATTGTGTTGGAGTTAAAAAATGAAAAGTATGAAAAAATTAAAAAATTAGAAAAAAAGAAAAGAGAAGAGAGAGGAGATGAGAGAGAAAATAAACAAAAATTGAAAAAATTAAAGATAGAAGAGAAAAAAGCTAAAAGTCATCAAAAAATGGAGAGTAGGAGAATAAATGACGAAAAACAAGACAAATGGAGGAGAGAGGAGAGAGAAGATGAGAATAATAAGGAGAGGGAATTAAAAGAGATTGAAAAAAGAGAAAAGATACAAAAAGGTGAAAATAAAAGAATTATAAAGGTAGATGTAGTATATGGAGTTCGAAAAAATAAAAGAAATAAAGTAATGGAAAAAGCGAAGCCGACCAATGGAAGAGGGATTAAAATAAAAATTATGAGAAGACAGAGACTTAAAGTGGGAACCACTAAAGCATGGAAGAGTGTACGAGATAAGAAGAATGCTAACTCTATAAAAGGAGAGTCGTCATTTCCAGTACTCAACACTCGCCATAGAGACAGAACCCATCGACATGAAAAGATAGCAAGGGTCATACGACTTCAAAGGAAAAAAGTTGTTGAGGGAAGCAAACCTCGGAGAAGCATTAAAAGAAAAGGCATTAGAGTGCAATTCATACGACATCAAGTCAATTCAGACTGCTCTCAAACCGTACAGCGTCATTTCCAACCCTTGCAAATCGTACTGCGTCATTCTCCACATCTGCAAGTCGTACGACATTACTTTGGGTCTCTTGAAATCGTACGGTGTCATTTGCAACACCTCCAAGTCGTATGCCAAGGGTTGATTATCCCATTCACTGGGCACAACTTGTTTCCTCTAGTCGTACGACGCCCTTGGTCTCTGAAGATCGTACGACAATCCTCTTGGTCTTTTGAGATCGTTCGGCAGTTCTTTTGGTCTCTGGAGGTTGTATGGCAATTACAAGTTGGAATTAGTGCCAAGTTCTACATCGTACGGAAATCACAAGTTGGAATTATTCAAAGGACGCAGTATTCAACGAGCATAGCGAATTCACAAGCTCTTCATATTTTTGACATCGTACGGGATTATTCTCAGGGTTGTGGCATCGGACGGAACTCACAAGGTTTTGTCATTGTACGACCTTGTCAAAAGCCAGGCTATTCTCAAGTCGTAAGGCATCATCCAGAGTATTTGCAAGTCATACGACATCTAGGAGAGATCTACATCGTATAATATTTAGCATCTTCTCAATTCGTACAGAGTCATGAGGTGGTCAAGAAGGTTGTACGACATCCTTACATCGTACAACATTTAAAAGAGATCTTAATTGTATGACATTTATAGGGGAACTTCATCGTATGGCATTCACAGAGTCTGCATATTGTAGGAACTTCACTAGTTATCCAAGTCGTACGACATTGCAATTTAAGGGTCGTACAAATTTTTATCTTGGTTAAGGAACACTCAGCAATTCTTCACATCGTATGGCGTACTAAGAACTCATTGGTCGTACGACATCTCCAAGATCAGGTCGTATGACAGTTTTTAATCCCCCAAGGCATATAGACAGAGCAGGAGAGAGAGGGCGTACGAACAGAGCAGAAGAGAGAAGCCGTAAGTAGCAAGCAGCAAGAAGTCGTACCATTCATCGATCGAGATAAAGTAAAGAAAAACAATGCAAAATTTGTATTTTTCAGCTTCATCAGCACTATTTGGAACCTTTGGAAAAGTCATGAAAATGAAGTACGTGATGCAGTTTCGGGTGGTTTCAGAATTGTTAAATTGGTCTTGGTAGCCCATTGACTGAGAGGCGCGCTAGAACCCACCGAAGTGCCCCTTGACGCTGGAAGCGCCCCGAACCAGCACTTGGTATTATGGGGAATTGTTGCCTGATTATCCCGATTTATTGGGTGCCGCTGCGGTACAACCAACCATCATGGTGATGGTTACAAGAGCGGTTGGCGGTAGAGCGACAGGTGGCTGACTCTCGAAGTTGGCGAGAGAGGGATGATGTGGGTGGGTTGATGATGAAGGAATGATACTAGAATTTGGCCGATGCTTGTCTTTCAGCGAGGAGAATCAATTACGAAAGGGCGGGGATGGCATTTTGTTTTGAATTAGATGCGGAGAACTTCTTTTAGGGGGGATGATGTTGATAGTGGTATATCTTTACTTTGTTGTCGGCCGTAGTCGGCCTTGGTCGTAGTCGGCCAATTGTTAATAAAACTATAGATTAGTAAAGAATAATAATGTCATGTACTTTCGGGAAAGCATGTTCAGATTAATGTTAATGTTAATGTTGTTATGAAGTGTCGTGTCGGTTGGTTATCTAACCACCGCCGAACGTTATATGTAGTCGGCTGGGATAGTCGGGAAATGATTATGAATGAGTTTTGGTGCCGATGCTATATTGTAACGCAATGCTGATACTCCTTTGTACATGATATTTCTGATGATGAATAAAGTTTCTGGTGTTCAAATATGATATCTTTTAGTTTACTGTTCTATCCTATGTTCTGCACATTACAAGTTTGCTAGTAGTACGTAAGGTTAGAATTACATTCCGTAGGCAAACAGAGGTAGTTTAGGGTAGTTCGCCCCTTGGGAATCTCTTGAGAATAAATAGACTCTAGTAGTGAATCCCCCTTCTCTACATTTTGGTGAACCCAACGTGAAACACTATTTTTCAAAAAAGCTAGGAATTTATTTACCCCAACTTGGTGAGGTCATAACTTTTAACTCGGTGTTCGGAATTCAAAATCGTTTGCACCATTGGAAAGATCTCCAGGAGGACTAATTCAATCCCTAAAATATTGTGCCTTCGACAATCAAATTTTAAAGACCGACACAAGTTTCAACCCTAAATTTTGCTCCAAAGACCTTTGAAAATGCAAATTACTAGAACATAGAAAATATTGAAAAAATCCAAAAATTGGGAATTTTTTAGTTTTATTGGTTGTCACCTCTGGATTGCTCTTGATCAATTGACTTGTTTCTTCATTGTTTATTATGTTTAGCTTATTATTTTCAAAATGAATTTAATATCTTCTTTTATGAGTTTAGTATTTAATTATATTCAAAATGTTGATGATGTTCCATTTCATGCATGTTATAGTGACTTGGCTTTGCCCATGTCACTTTGTATCTTTGATCCATCTCATGAGATTCCTCTTGCTTTGAAGGATATCTTGTTGCAAGAAGATGAAATCATTGATACCTTTCTTCACATTACTCTACCTTCTCTTCATTCTAATGTACTCTCTTCTAGAGATGATGCATTTATGAATGATAAATTTACCCTTCATTCCAATGAACTCTCTTCTAGAGATGATGCATTAATGAATGGTGAATCTCTTCCTTATCTCAATTCACTCTCTTTTAGAGACGTTGCATTTGTGAATGATGAGTCGCATCTTTGTTTCGACACACTCTCTTTTAGAGATGATGTATTAGTGAATGATGAATCTCCTTCCACATTTGATCGTCCCCGGGTCGATGATGAGAATGTCTTCAAATAATTGTTCCACTAGTTGTGATGATTCTGTAAATGTAATCTATGTCTCTGTTGCCCCTCAAAGGCCTAAGAGATTGATCATTTATTTGACTCCGGCTAGTCCTTCCTCTAAGAGGATTTGTTCTATTAAGGGTGTTCTATTTGATAGTGATTCTCTTGATCTTTTTAAGGCTCCCTCTTATAGAGTGGTAGCCCATACTTATGAGAATAGAATGAATAAACAACCAAGCCTTCCTCAAACACCTAAACCTACAGCTAAAACACTTGGTGATTACGATCTTGTTTAGCAACTTTGTGTTACTCCGGGGTGATCCCACAATACTAGTTTACAATTTTTGGTCAAATTGAACATTGAACAATTTTTTTCTAACTAAATTTTCACTTTCGGACACCTATAGTGGCTAAACCATGAGGAATTTAAAGTTGGTGCAAACTAGTGATTTGTGACATTTTGTTTGTAGATTCTAAATATATATTTTTCAAAATTTTTGGAATCAAATTGCACTTTTTTTCCATCTCCTTCAAAAACTAGTTTTTTTTTCAGTAAACACCATTTTGAAGGAGTGATGCTCACCGTATACAACATAACTTTTTTTTCTATGAAAGATAAAATTATAATTTTTTCGAATTTAGATTTGTAACTATGATATCTAGTGCTTTCATTTGGTTTCATAGTGTTCTATTGAATATCTTTTCCTTAATCAAGTTTCAAAGTCAAACCAATTACAATTGAGACATAGGTGGACTGTATACAACATAACTTTTTTTGTATGTATCAAAATTCATTTTTTTTTGTTGGAATAAGGACTTCAATATCTAGTGCACTGATATTTCTAAATTTTTTTCGATAATCTGCTATTTTTCCACACGTGCAGAACAAAGAGCTTGATTTTCGGTGAAAAACCTACATTCACAACAAATAAAAAATAAACATAATAATAAAATTAAATTTATTTAAAATTATACTTTTTGGGAAGCTTATAATAAGGACTACAAACTTAGAAAAAATGAATTTTAAATGAATTCATTTGATCCCCCAAAAGGTAAATAAAAGTGGTTTTTTTATCAACATTTTGATAGGTGTAAAGGAGACAACGTTATGGGTATAGTTTAAAACTAGCGGGGTTCAACCCAAGGGGGCTTGATCTAAGGTGGTTTGATCAATCCCTCTTTAATTGAAATCCTTTAAATGGAACTTTTCAAGGCTTAAATCATTATATTTTCTAAAAATATGTGATTTTAGCAAAAAATAGGATTTTCCAGAAATTGTAAACTAGTATTGTGGGATCACCCTCTGACTAAGATCTCACTTTGGGACTTGCTTCAGTCTACTCTAGTTTATCAAGGTATGCTTCAAGAAGCCTTGCAAAAGATCCTCTTGCCTTCTTCTAGGTTGGCAGATGTTAATGCGTTGATAGCCCATATTCATGCAGATTTGTCGAATATTACGTTCTATTCGCAAGAACTCTTGCCTCTGGAAGTACAAAAGCAAGTGGACCCTCTAATAATCATAGTTAACATTAATGATATTAGCATTAGACGTACTCTTGTTGATGCTGGTTCAACACTTAATGTATGTAGCATTGATCTATTGCCTAAGATTAATATTGATTCATCTTCTCTTAATGCTTCTTCTGTTGTCATTCGTGGGTTCGATAATGTCGGTTAACAATCCCTAGGTACAATAGTCTTGCCTTTTGATGCAAGTACAAAGGATTCACAACTCAACTCACCACCCTCATGGCAACAAATTATCCAATCACTAAACTGAAGACTTCCTTAGAAGTGAACTTTCTACAAACTCTTCTTTACAAGGCAATTTCCTTAGAAAAACTCTTTGTTCAAAGCAACCAATTTGAGAATACAACTCAAAAACCACAGATTGATCTCACAAGTCACCTTAGACAACATCAAATTAACTGGCCCAAAACACTTTGTGAATTCAAACATCTCAAACATGAATCTTTTCCAAAATAGACAGTCAAAACAACAATTAGGCCATTTTAGACCCCTCAAACTAGCAACTCCACAATTCCCAAGCCATTCTTTCTTCTTATTGTATTAAACAAGTATAAATGTACCTGAAAAATATGGTTAGTCCATTCCCCAAATGTTCTTCAAGACATTTTAGCAAATACCAATTCAAAATCTCCATTTTCTATTCCCAAAGTAGACTGTATTAACTCTATCCAGTCAAGACAGTCACTAAATGAACTCTACAAACTTGTAAATTTATCAATTCCCATCTTGAAATTGGATCACCTAGTTCCAAACACCTTTACCAAACAAAAATAATTCATGAAGAACTTAAAATCATGAGCAATACTTAATTAGACTTCACTGTTCACTGGTTTTTACCAGATTTTCCCTAATACTTAATTAGGGCAACATTGTTTCATGTGCTATCCTTAATATTTCGGTCTAAGGATTTAGAATATGAAAGAACATGCAAAAATACGCCTTCCCACCGCAAATTAGGATTTTCCACCGTTTGGAATTGAAGATACACCAGTTTCTTTGTCTCTGGTTACCCTAAAATAGCATTTTGGCCACTTTTGATAAAATGCTCTTATCTTTTGCAAAATAACAAAATAACTATAGTAGATTCATGGGGCTACAAGATGAAATGGAGGAGGAGAGGTTTCAAGAACTTTTCATGGCCGTATAATGGCCCGCAATCAGGAATTTGTAGAAAAATAACAAAATAACTATATTTTTTTATTGAATTTCTTCTACACATTTTTTCCCCAACCTCCCTCAACATTTGTGAGGATACAAAATGCCTTTATAAACCAATTCTAACTCCTAAAACTAACTCTACAACTGCCTTGACCTTTCACATTCCTTCATTTGGCCTTTTTGCATTTTTTTGCAATATTGTTTGGCAACAATTTGTCAATTTTTTTTTACAGTTTTTACAATTTAGAGCCAATAATTCCAAAATCACTAAAAATGATCTAAAACAAACTTAAAATCATATAATAGACCTTATTACAATGTTAGGTCATCATGATTAGATCAAAAAATTGAAATTGCCTCATGGAGGCATATCCTTGCTTGGGGTGCTCCTGCACCACCTTTGAGGTTTGGGACCCTTTACTGTACCCACCCTTGTATATCTTATGCCAAAAAAACTACCATATAATCTTCTTCTTGGTAGATCGTGGATTCATGCTATGTGTGCAGTCTCATCTACCTTGCATAAATCTATTCAGTTGATTTGTAACAATCTAGTAGTCACAGTCAAGGCTGACCCTGAGGCTATGCACTTATGTGAGATGGCAACTATTGATTAGGTTTCAATTGTGCCTACTCTTATTCATGTAGTGTGTTCCAGTGTGTCGATGTTTACTCCAACAATACCTACTACAAAGGATACTCTTGAGATAAATGTCCTTGAAGAAGATCCTTCTGAAGCAAGAAATATTAAGTCTGCTGCTTCTACCTCTTCTCAAGAAAATGTATGTCTTGGTGATGATTGGGGTTCTCTAGACCTTACGAAAGCCTTCATTGGAGAACACAAAGTCTATCTAATCCACTTAAGCCTTCCAATAACATTATCCACACCTGCTATCAAAGATGGTTATTCTTCTATATCGTGGGATAATGTGAACATAAATTGTAATGTTCTTGATGTTGATCCTCCTCCTAAGGAAGATGATCACACTCCTATTAAATAGGTTAATGCTAGTAGTCCTGTCAAAAAGGTTGATGGTGTTCTCGTAGAAGAGTATGATCCCCATTGCTGGAATAATGCTCTCTATAAAGATCCTCCTCAAGATTTGCAAGCATGTTATGGCCTTGGCTTTAAGCTTGTCTCTAAATATGGCTATGGGCATAAAGGTTGTGGGCTTAATGAACAAGGCATTCAGGTCCCTATAGAATGTGCGCCTCGTAAGCATAATTTGGGGCTTGGTTGTTCTAATGAACAATCTAAACGAAAACAATGGTTGAATGGCGACATGGTTTTTGCTCAACCTCATTCTCTTGAAAAGATTCATGCTCCATTGTCTTCTATCTTCGTGTCTTCTTCATGTGAGCAGACAAACTTTTCTCCACTAGAGAAAGGTTTGCTTCTTGCCTCTCATTCTTATTTGAGCAAGAGTGTATTTTTTTGAGGCTTTTAAAAGGCCACTTGATTACTCATACTTCTCCTAGGCATAAGAAATTTCATAAGCATGATAAAGATAAACATTCTTTCTGTGCATACCATCGAGTGCCTGGCCATTTCACTAGTGAATGCAAGGCCTTGAAGGATAAAATACAACTTCTTGATTCAGGTGTCATCACTCATTCATTTATTGATGCACCTGCCTCTTCTTCAAATGACAAGTGATATTGAGGTCTACCTCTATCCTGTATTTTCTAAGTATCTTGCATGGTTCTCCTCCCTTGTATGTTGGGGGTAGTGATAACTTGTTCTGGAGATTTGCGTCCTTCTAAGGACCCACTCTCTTTTCTCTATGTTTCAATTGGAGAGTCCCCTTGAGTGGGCCCCTTGCTGTCTTGAAGAATTCTCGAGGGACCTCCCTTTGAAAGATTTTCACTCGAATGATTTCATTGACATCTAGCTTGGGGGCAACTTGACTAGACCTATCTTTTCTGTGACTCTCTTGCAATGCAGCTTTTGGTAGCCACATGTTCTTCTGATTAGTCATGCTCGGAAGGATCGAGAATCTGTAGGGCTCCTTTGCATCAAGCTTTCCTAACATGTTTAGTTTGCAAATTAACATGTTGCTTTGTAGGTGCATCTGTGAAGCTTCTTTTCAATCAACATTGCAGGATTGAGCACCTGTAAGGCCCATTCTGAATCTACGAAGTCCCCTTTCATTGGGATTCCTTCATGAGAGAGTACATGGGGAAATGCCTTCTTTGCAGGTTTGAGGGCCTATGAAGCGCTTGCAACTTGCGGGATTTGTCCATCGTTGGTCTGCTAGCCTTCAGTGTACTTTGTGCAACTTCATACTTCTGCGGAGCTATAGAGTCCTTTTGTTCGAACCTCCTCAGGAGAGAGTACTTGTGGAGCCATCTCTCTTGGAATTTTCATTCCTTTCTAGCTTCTCCATCTCTCTCTTAAATTCTCTTCTCATTTGTATATATCAAATCGAAGATCTGCATCTTCTTCATCCTGAGTATATGCTCTTTCTCTCTTTGACATTGACTACTTCCCTAACTTTTGGGTGCATTCTTCTCTTGAAGCAATTGATCCTCACTTTCTTCTCTTTGTTTACAAATTCTTCTGTGTTATTGTTTTTAATTTGGGGACAACACATAGTGCTAAGACAACCTTCTACATTGAGGTCTCTTTCACTTTGTTGACTCAAATCTTGTTAGTTAGTTAGGTGCCTGTGTGTATGTGTTTTTATATGTTCTAACCCTGTGATATAACGGCTTTTTATGTTCTAACATTGTTGTCTTGTGCAGGTATTTCTTGTCTAATGTGTTTGTTTTGTAGGTCTTCAGCTTGGGGGCACGCTTCCTTGGTTCGAAGAGTTGTCTACTTCCTCTATAGTATCCTTTTGGCATCATGATGTTATTTATGTTTAGTAGATTTCCTTTAGCGTGCATATTAGTGTAGATTCATATGCCTACTAAAGTGGGGGAAAAATGTAATGTCGTAAAATTGCACCCCTTGCAATTTCGCATACATTCTTGCATCCACTTTAGTGTCCGCTCCCCTAACATTTGTGTAGGCTCATTTTAGCCCCTGCATCAGCCTTTTTTTCCATTCTCAGGATGCTCCAGACCCCCTTTTCAGTAGCTACCCTTGTGTGCCCGCTTTGCGTCAAACTTTGTGCTTGTCTTGTTCGTGTCATTTTGTAGCATGATGTGTTTGGACACTAGTGTGCCGCGTGGACGTTCGTGCACTGCGTTAGCGTTCTATGACATTTCAACGTTCAAACGACCACCTTCGAGCATGTTTGCCACTTGTTAGCAAGTTTTATTGGTGGTAACAGCTTGGGACGCCTTGTAACCGCTCAGGAAGCTTCTTTTCCCTTTTTAAAAGTTGTCTTTTTAACTCATTTGGCCTTCTAACTTCTCCTCCTCCTTGGCTTATCTCTTGAATGCGCTTCTCCTCTCTACAACATTATCTTGCTTGCACAACTCCAATGTTTGCTACAACAACCTCAAGCTCTCAAGCTTTTACAACACTCTTGGCTCTTGCAATTATCTTGCTCTTCCTCTTTAACTTCCTTTAGCCTTGTAGTTACTATCTCCCTTGTCTTGTGCTTGTGAGCATCTTGGGATTTCACACATCCTCTATCTATTGTATCTATATTTCGTGATACAGGTTCTCCTCAAACAAGGATTGCTTTTATCACCTATATTTTGTGATATGGGTTCCTCGAACAGGGTTTCTTTTATCACTCATCGTATACTTTATCTCTCTCTATTTGGCTGGCTGTGGAGGTGGGAACACCAAAATGGGGGTTTGACTGAGGTAAACCCCTATACAGCCCCAACATTTTCTCTAGATCTTATGCATGCAGGTATTGAAGATATTCAC
>VDFB02191675.1:0-20917 GCA_007258455.2 Sequoia sempervirens
TTTTGATATATGTAAAAAAAGTTACACGTTATATGGTCGCACTATGTGTGAATTACAATTTGTTTGACTTCAAAACTTAATTAAAGAAAAAATGTTCAATAAAAAAATATCTAACCAAGTGGAAGTACTAGATATCAGAGTTATAAATCTAAATTTAAAAGAATTAGAATTTTATCCTTCATGGAAAAAAGTTATGCGCTATATGGTATGCGTCACTTTTTAAAAATGTTGTTTTCTAAAAAAACCAGTTTTCATGGGAGATGGAAAAAGAAGTGCAATATGATTCTAAAAATTTTGAAAAAAATATTTTAAGAATCTATGGACAAAATGTGATGAGACTCTAGTTTGCATCATCTTGAAATTCCTCATGGTTTAGCTGCTATAGGTGCTCGAATGTGAATATTTAGTTAAAAATAATAATTTATGTGTCTAGTTTGGCCAAAAATTGTAAACCACTATTGTGTGATCACCCCAACAGTAGGATACACAGTTGAACTCTGGCAGAGATAAATTTTTGTTCATAGACAAAAGAACGTCTCAAGATCCGTGAAAAAGTAATCTAAACGAGTCAATAAAACATGGTTGGGAGATTAGAGTCATATTGAATCTTGTGATGAGTTCCAAACTCAAATACCAACATACTGATCCATCATAAAGGAGTATTACCGGCAAAGAAAAAATTCTGTTAAACCAAGCAAACTTCCCATATAATCATCACCATGTAGTTATTACCATGTTGATATCAATGACAACATAGAAACAACCAGCACAACCATCCATACTTCATGCTCATGTTGCAAGGCTTCCAACATTTTTATTGTTGGTTTTTGTTCTCCTAAATAAAGATCTAAGAAATTTTAGATCATGGATTGTGGGAATGGAACTCTCATCCCCTATCAATGAGGCCTTGGGTTCATTCCTTCAACGCTTTAAAGGAACCCATTGATGTTATTCCTATTTGGGTGAGATTGTCGTATCTCCCCTTACAATTATGGTGCTCCTCTACTTATGAGGACATTGGAAATGCTCTTGGTAGGTTCTTGAAAGCGGATAATGCTTCCAAGAATTTTACTCACACCTTCACTCAAATTTTGGTGGAGGTTGATTTATCTCAACCTTTACCTGGTGAGTTAGTGCTTCAAGTTAATGGCTAGTCCTAGTCTCAATTGGTGGATTATGAAGGTATCCCTTTTCACTTTAGATGTTGTTTTACTACTGGACACCTAGATCATGAATTTCCTCATGGATCTCATCTTGTTTCATCCTCCACTTGGTGGAAGAATACTCTTTGAGAACATTTAACAATGCACCCTGATGCAGTCTCTTTTTTTGATTGCGAGGATTACAAGCCTCCTTCTTTTGTGCAGATGAATAATCCTATTGTTGATGGCTATGCTTCTCCTGAGGCTTCTTTTGTGTTGTTCTAGATAAGGCTTCTCCTACTATTGTGTGTGTTGCCTCCCTTGAGGCCCCTGCTTCCCCGTCTCTAGAAAAGGTTGTCTTAACTACAAATCCTTCTACTTCAAAATTGGTTTTGGATGCTTCACCTGAAGCAAATTTTGGTCCACTTGTTAGTTACTCTGAAGGGAATTCTTCCCTTTCCAATGTAAATGTTTCTAATCTTGTTTTTGATTCACCTTGGACAATAGTGCAACATAAGAAAAAATCTAAGGTCTTTATTTTGTTTAACATGCCCTTGGGGGCTATGTCAATGGGTTCTAGCTCTAGTGCTTGAGTTTTTTCTAGTCTATCTTCTATTGGTAGCTCTATTTGTTGCTGGTCTATTTGTTTTTTGATGTTCTAATCCTACTATTTTGACTAGTTGTTGTTTTTGGTCAGTCTATTTTGTTGTGTTGTTTAGCCCTATTGTTTTCTTTGTATGGGACTAGGGCCCTTCCCTACTTATCTAATAAAAAACTAATCATTTAATCTAATAGAACTAGTCAAAGCATGGCACATGCTTTCCTTTCTATTGACACTTGAATTTTTATGGACACATGTGTGCCCTTATATTTAATCATAATTATGGACTAACAATATTTAAATTGACACCCTTATTCTCCTACTTGTAAATTATAATGCATATTATTTCCATTACTAGTCCAATAAAAAAATAACAAATATTATTTTCCATTAAAGAATTCCATTTGGGATGCTAACTATGTTGATGAAATATTCCTTTATGGATTTGTAAATGAGTATGTCACCACCAATATCTAGTCTACTAAAATACATATATCAATAGCTACTCGCATCTTAGAAATGAATTAATAATTAAATAATAGATAAAAGTCAATCATATGTCACTTAAAAAATATAACAAACAATAATTTCAAAAAAATATATTTAGTTTTACATAAATAGATAAACCAATCTTCAATGAAGAAACAATAGATATTGTAATCTAAGTCATGGAATAAGATGAATAAAAAAATGATATAGATGTAAACCTAATCATAATTAGAAACCCTAAAAAATATGTATCAAACTAATTTTCAACAAGTGATAAAAGTAATTAAGTGGAAATACTTCTAATAACTTTATTTATTTATTCTATTATATTAATTTTAATATTATTTGATAGGTAAATTTTTTTTTATTATAATAATATTACTATTTTATTTATATTTACACTTCATATATATGCATGTTGGTTATTCTAATATATTAAAGTGTATACTACCAAATAGACTAGAGAAATCTAATACTAATTATATAATAAAGTCACATCTTAAGTAATTAAGCTAGAAAATATGTTTCAAAACATATTTCACAATTTGTGTTTACTATTATAAATAAATGAGATTATAAGAAATATTATTTCTTTTTCAAAGTGATTTGTGTTATACCAAATATTGGTGTAGTTTAATTGATCTATTCCATTGTGTTTAATTTGTTATGCAATTGCATATGTTATAATAACTATATATATATATATATAAAATAAAAAATACGATTATAATTATATATTTTAGGGGATTAAATAAATTAAAGGCTTTATCAAATGTAATAATTAAAATTGCATATTTTTAATACATTTTATTAAAGTAAAAAATTTAGTACATTTGAAATCCACTAACAATAACATGACACACTAGACATTATCTACTCTTTTTTTATAATAAAAAATTCAAAATAAAAGCATAAAAGTAGTTTTCTATATGTACAATTTCTTGATGTTTATTTTGTCATGCATTCATGTATATGCTATAATAATAATTATTTTTATTTCTATATATTATAAGTAAATAATATAATTATTAATATATGTCTTTATCATCAAAGACTAAATAAACTAATTTTTTTCCAATCTAATGGTCATAGTTTGATTAAATTTACACCAAATGATAATAATTAATTTTAAAAAATAATCGTATGGTTAATCAATCTTCTAGTTCACTAACATAAAACACAACACATTATTTACTATGTCTTGATATTTAAGGATGTCAAGATAAAAAGGCGCAATCAATTTAATTATAATTATAATTATAAATATATATATATATATATATATATATATATATATATATATATATATATAATGAAAAACATAATAGATATGTTGTACTAAATTTATGCTGTTATTTACTAAAAAAACATGTTTCAAGACATGCTTCATATTTGTCCTTATAAGGAAAATGAGACTATACTAGATCTTGATGTAGTTTGTCTTTTCTATTCTATTGATGTTTAATTTGTTATGCAATGATATATGATATAATCATTATTGTTTTATCTTTGCATATTTTAGTACAAAATATTATTATATCTATATGTTTTAATAGGTGGGACCAAATAAATTAAAGGTTTTATACAATTACAATTTAATAAAAATTATATATTTGTAAAAGAATCTTATGAAAGAGAAAATATGCGTACAAGTCAACAACATTAAAACTAAACCTGATTGCAGACAGTCAATCTTTTGACAATAATAGAAGACACAAGACATTATCCACTATGTTCTGATAAAGAAGTCAAAACAGAAACACAAATACTTCTTTGTCTATGTCTAATCTCATAGATTTTTACTTTGATATGCAATCATATATATTCTATAGTAATACAAACTTTTCTCTCTATATTTTTTAAGTACATAATATAATTATTACTATATGATTTTATAATTAGAACCAAATAAACTATTTTTTTTTTCAATCTAACAATTATACGGGATTACTAATGGTCGGTACATTTAACAATAATAAAAATAATATGATTGTACCTTCACTCGATCTTTTAACAATAACATAAAACACTATAAATTATCTACTATATTTTGATAAAAGAAATCAAAATAACAACACACAAAATCAATTTTACTATATGAAAGAAAAATATATTATTTTTTACATATGTTGTACTAAACTCAAATTCCATTATGTGTTATTGGTTATGCTTTTTTGGAAAGGTTATGAAGATATGATGATCAAGGGCTTGCGAAGTGCATAATTGTGTTGTTCCCCTTTTCAGAAAAGGGACATATTTATATCACTATCAAAAGTACTTTCTATTAGTAGAAATCTGCAAGTTTTACTATTAAAAGTCTAATGCATCAAAAGGTGACCATTGAACCGTTAATGGCAGTCCTAGACCAAGCAAAAGTAGACTACTCACTCACTTCTTGCTATATTATCATTTCAAACAGGGCATAATCATTGCTTTACCTAGTGGTTGCAGTTAAACTTGTCTATGAAGAAATGACATGCCTTATTAAGAAATAAAATATGATTTATTTTTTCCGTTGTTCCTACTGCAAATTCCAGGAGAGTCACAGTTTACCAAATCTTAATATTTATAATACATAACAACTCACTCTGTTGGTTAGCATTGGAGTTGGTGAGCTCTCCTTATTGCTTGTGTTGTAAGAATAGATATTTGTTTTCATTACAGATTTGTGGAGGTTAATTTGTGTGAGCAGATCTTAACAAATGCATTGCATAAATAATTGAGGCAATACAATCATTTGTACACTTTGATTTGAAGGTGAAGCAGTCAGAATGGGGCGTGGTGTTTGCAGTGGAGGAGGGCAAAGCTCATTGGGATACCTGTTGGGAGGAGCCTCTCTGCCGCCAAAAGACACCCCTACCAACATTCACAGCACCAACCCCAGTTCAAATAACTACCGTCGGGTAGATGGGCAAAACAGTGGGAATTTCATTACAGTAAGTTGGTCTGTTTTTTATTTTTTTATTTTCTATGTTTAGTATTTTGATGATGGGTCATGAAGTATGATCTGAAACGTATTAAAAAAGATTACACACAGTTGTCTCAACACTAATTTATCTTAAGAACATCAGATTTTCACAGTTCATATTGAATCAGTATGTTTTTTTCTGGATTTAATTGTGTGAATTTAATTGCATTGCATCAACGTTTCAGATCACACTCCACGATCTATCATCAGGATGAAGAGAGCTGAGAGATAAAAATGGTAGATCACATTCTGGCTTGGTCTGTAATCTACCATTTTTAACTCACGTCTCTTCATCCTAATGATGGATCACAGAGTATGATCTGAAACATTGATGTAAATAAATTGCACGCATTTAATTACTCTGAAAAAAAACATACTGACTTTTTTTTTTTTTTTTTGCTTATAAGCAATCCATCCACTGGATCTTTAGACCAACATAGGCTAGATGGTTGTTATAAAAGGGATTGGTTTTATGATTTCAGGAGCGACCTACAACAAAAGTGCAGAGCGTACCAGGTGGAGGGTCTTCTCTGGGCTATCTCTTGGGAGGACAGAAATGAGAAGCTAGACCATTAGTCATGTGCACATCATTATCATATATAATATGGCTTTGGGTAGTGCTATAATCAGGGCATTTGTTGATTTTAGTCTCTTGTGGATTGTTAATGCAATAAATGTTTGCTTACACTGATGTCCATGAAAATAGGGCAGGAGGGAAACAATAATCCTTGCAAGTCTATATTTCTTAGCCTGGAAGCATCGTACACCTACAAAGAGATTTGTTTGTTGTATATTCACAAAACTTTCTGCAATTGTTGATTGTTAATGCAATAAATATTTGCTTATACTGATATCCATGGAAATAGAGCAGGAGGGAAACAAGAATCCTTACAAGTATATATATCTTATCATCGAAATATTCGTTCACTCAATCTACAAATAGCTTGACTGTAAATCTTATTCCATTCTACGTTTCCTGTAGATCTCTCCTTCGACCAAATAATAATAAGGTTTGATTTAAACTTCCAGACTCAAATACTCGTAAAACATAAGCATTTTAGACTTGAACAGCGGCCAATTTGACATAACTAACAGATAGTTTTTCTTTAAATGAATAAGCATTTATTACTTAATATATACATAAGATTAGCCTTTAATGTGCTGTGGGATCAAGTTTAAAACAAAAGATGAGAAAAAGTTTAAATGGGTCAAGTTCAAACATAAAATGCCGGATCAAGTTTAAAACAAAAGATGAGAAAATGGTTAAATGAGTTTAGTTCAAACATCAAAAACATAAAAATAAAGAGCAACATCATCAAGAGGGAATCATATTTACAAACAATTCTTTCTTCGAAATGAATTTGATTAAACAAACGTTTTCAAATTTCTTGTCATTTCTTTTGCTTGTCAAGTTCTCTTGTTGTTATTCTATGACAAGTTATCTTCATAATTGAAAACAAGTTGGATTACTAAATTATTAAATTAATATATTTTTTTAATGTGGATAAAACAATAAAAAAAATCATGTACTTTCTCACATAATATAATTTTTTTAAAGATTTATAATTTTTTAAATAATATAAATTTCAATACGTACATATATTATTTAAAATATATTTATATTTAAACAATTATTATTATTTTTTCTTACATTTTATTAATTATAAATTAAATTTATTATTAATAAAAAAAAAAAATGAGATTGACATCATGAAGGGAACCTACAAAATTACATTCATCCTTTACTTCAAAACGAAGTCTAAATAAATTTAAATTAATATAGTTCTTATTAACCTTCTTATAGTATTAAACATTTTTCACGAAAAACTATAATATCAAGCATGCTAAGAAAGTAGTACCCACTAGGTAGAATGCCATTATAAATAAAGAAATAAATAAGCAAAATTAGACCACATGAACTACTAAACCACTATTAGGTGGAGGTAGTCTAAGGATCATCTAGTTTGTCATCTCAACCACTTCTATTGGGATTTGTGGTGTCAAGTAAGGTCACACAATCATTTTAAATTTTAATATTATTATTTTTATTTATGTTTTTAGTTTTATAGGTTTCAAAATTTAAGATTTCGACTAGAAAATTTATTTTCAAATTAAATTATTTTTTATAAAAAACATAAAATAGATTTATTAAAATAGATTAAATTTATAGTTGTAATATTTTTAAATGGTAAGAGTCATGGTTAAAGTAAGAAAAGAAAAAATTTAAGAAAGTTTTCCACTATCTTAAAATTGATAGCATGTAGAGTAACACAAATAATAGTAACTATTGAAAGAATGAAACTCTTTATTCCTTTTTTATCTAAAAATTATGAATTAATTAGTTCTAATGTTGAAAAGATTTATTAGAAGATAGTAAACCTAACTTAGATATATGTCAAAAATATTTTTTCTTTAAAGCCCATTTGTCAAGGTAATCAACTACACCATTTCATTCTCTAAGAATATGAACAAAGGAAATAGCCTCAAAATTCAAAGAGAGATGGAGAGTTTATTCCAGTAAAGAATTAATCATCTAGGAGGACTCTAGAGACTCCATTTTTTTAGAAGAGAAATCAAGATCAAATAATCTAATCTACAAATAACCTTCTTTAATCCCAACTTGTATGCATTCTCAAGAGCCACTGCAATAGCTTGGGCATCCATCAAATTGTTAGAAATAATTTCCATAGCATAAGAGAAAATAAAAAGAATCAGTCCATCACTATCATGATCAATTCCTCCAAAATAAGTAGCACACAAGTTACCACAATAAGAGTTTCATATTATTTTTTTAAAAATTATAAGGGGGAGGGTGCCACTTTCCACATCTATTCACCTTCTTAGATGGCACAGATTTAGAGACACAAAAAAAATAAAAATTGAAAGTTCCAAATAATGTAAAAAAGATATTACCTTTCAAAATAACATTTAGCTACTATAGTTTCTTTAAGCACTTCTAAATTTTTTATCCAAATCTATTCAAGGAGACACTATTGGCCTTAAAAAATTATGTGATTTTTCTCTAGCTAGATTTTCCATAGAATAAAAATATGACCAATGTCATACAAAACCATAAGGAATGATGACAATGTTGAAGGATGCCCTAAACTTGCCAAAAATTCAATTAAGAAACACGAATAATAGGTCAATTCCAATACTACAGCCAGTGATTTTTTAGTGGCTAATATTTGCCAATTGGCTAATAGTTGAAATTTGGGAATAAAAAATTGGCCAATATTTTGAGAAGTAATGTGACTTGAATTGCCACATTTTTACAAGAACTTATTTTAGTCTTAAATAAATCACCAAATAATTTATTTTATTATAATTTTTAACTCAAAAATTTTCCACAATATTCGATACATCATTAGATCAAATTTGCCTAAATTTTATAATTTATGGTAGAAATCTATATTAATTCACCAATAATGTATCATAATTATTAGTTGATTTAGGGTCATATTTCTAATATTTAGTTTCCAATTGATTTATAATATAATCTAATGGCCCTCATTATATTCCATAAGGTAAAATCTACTTGGGATCTATAATTCTTATGGGGCTCAAAATAGCTTTTGGATTGTTGATCTTCTAATATCAATGATCCAAAAGAATTTTTAGGCCCCATGAACATTACTGGTCATAGGCACATTTTAACTCATTAAATACAATGAGTGTTAGATTATTTTTAAATCAATTATGGAAAGTAAATATTATAGTCTACCCTTAAACCCATCAATAATTTCCACCCTCAGGCCCCAAATTTTCCCTAAGATTTTTTTTTGTTAGATTGGAAGGATTAACCATCATAATTAATGAATTTTCCTATTATTTTCTAATATTCATCAATATTTTCTACAAAATTTTATTGATGTAAAAAAATTGTCAATAAAATTATTAATTTTTTTTTGAAAAAAGGAAATATTCACCAAAAGAAATTAATTATTTTTCCCAAAAAAATGAAAGATTCACCAAGATTTTAAATCTTTTTTTGAGGGGAGTTTCTTAAAGTTATCACTACTACCAACAATGCCTCTAAATACTCATAGAAAGGGGACATTCAAAGAAAATATGGTGAACATTTTCTTCATGATTGCCACATGAAACACATTTTGAAGGACCAATAAATCCTCTCTTTTTTTATATTATCCCAAGACACTTATTATAATAGAGATACAATAAAAAAATTGCATTTAGGGTAATATAATTTATTTCATTATTTTCTTAACCAAGTAAAATATTTGATCTCATATCTCTTATTCTCTAAATATTGATATTCAAGAGTTGCATAAAAATCCCATATTAAACCATAACCCCAAACAAGAGCATCATCTATCTCTAGATAATAATAAGGCCATTCCTTAATAATAGTTGAAAGAATGACACAAGATTTAGGTATACCATCACTAGGTTAGCTACTAGGATCCTTCTAGTAATATATTCAAGAATTTCTTGTACTGTAGAAAAAAGGAAACTTGCTTGACTTGGGGAATAATTGATGATACATTGGACTTAATGAGGCCTTTATTTGGTATTGTGAGGGTTTTTACACATCCACACTAGGTCTTGGACCCTTGCAAACTGAATAAAATGCATTTATCAATGTCTTGTGAAGGTGTTGTGAAGTGTTGTAACACATTTCTACACTTTTCTAGACTCTTCTTATTATAATTCTTCTAAAAATCACCTTTTCAAGTCCTATTTCAAAGTGTTGTAAAGTCTTGTAAAAAGCTTTCATGCTTTTCTAGGCTTTTCATCACTATTTACACCTTTCTTATGCTTTATTTGGACCCTTTATGCAATTACAAGTTGTAATTAAGTTTATTTTTGAATGTAAACCCGACAAACAATGTATTAAATGTAAATTAATTCCTAACACCCACTTAAAATCATAGAGTGGGACCCACACACCATGGGTTGCAAATGAGTCATGGTGAATGGGTCCCACTTCCAAGCCTAATTTTTGTTTTTTACTTTTTTGGATACCCATTTGTCTAAAATGGGCTCCTAAACAGTTTCACAGAACTGGGACTGATTCGCCCAGGATGGAAAATGAGTCCCACCAGGCCTAAAATTTTGGATTATCAACATTCCAAAAGTCATTTCTAGTCTCCATCAAGATCTCAAGTGCACACTTTCAATTTCATCCATTTATGTTGTAATTTGCATTTATTTGTAGGTGTTTCTACATATCACAATGTGTTTTCAAAAAATCTACATTTCATTAGTTTTGCATTAATAATCAATCCATTCTATCAATTTGTTTCATTTAGGCTTATTTTCATCATGCATACATTAATTTGAGTGAACCACCTCAATTTTGGGGTTCTATCTCTCTCCTTTTAGGTGAAAAACCCTAAGAGTGCAAGAGAAGTTCATAGCACCACAAAATTGATGGTTCATTTTGGTGAACTTGCTTTTTGAATACCTTCTTTTCTAATTTGGAGTCCTTTATCATAGATCTAGCATCGAATTGACCTTGCATTAAGATTTGCAGGGATTAATTTACATACTAGGTTTCAAATTTTGCATTCATGAAAAGTGCATTTAAGTTGCATTTTTGGCATCTAAAAATATTAAAATTTTCTGAAATTTTTCATTTTTATTTTAGGTCTACACCTTACAGCACTAAAAACATAAAAATCCCTCAAAAAAATCCCCACTGGGACTCATTCACCACCCTGGGAGAATCAGTCCCTTTTGACCCCTAAAGCTGCCTTTTACAGAGCTGAAAAACCTATTTTTCTGCTTCTATTTGCTGCCATCAATTATCTGCATCAGTTAGTTGAATTTCTATATCATTCATTTCATTAGATTTAGCTAACATTAGCTCATTTCATGTATTGTTAAAATTTGCATTTGCATTGCCAATCTTCCATCTTTCAGATTATTACATATATGTCATCAACAAATTGGTTTGTTTGAAATCTAAAAAGTTGCATTTCATCCTATGTCTTTACATTGCATCTTAAGTTTCCATAGCTTCTCTTACATTTAAATCATTATCAATAAGCATTGTTTACATTCATGGCACTTACACTTTTGCAATTTTCATTTTCAACATTAGTTCCTAGTTCATTTAGATCAAATTCATTAGCAAATGAAAACAAAAAACAAAAACATCAAATGATACAATCAAAAAATTATTCAATTTAGAAAAACCATATCATCAAATCCCTTTAGTAGTGATGATTTAGACATGTTATATGAAGCCCTTAAGGGCTTCCTCTCACTAAGATCATCCACTAAATATTTGACACAAAAGAATGCATGCATCAATAATCATGATAATCATAAATTTTATTCTCCTGATATCTCTCACATTGGTGATGAAGGTATCTTGATGAAAGAAGACAAAATCATTGAAGATCATGAAAGTCTTGCTTTACTTCCTTCTCCCCCACTTGCAAAGGAATTATTCCATGTGAAGCTAAAATCATTGCCACTACCTTACCACATCCTCATTCATCTCCCAACACCTTCCCTACTTGTGAAACTACTTTAGTGCATAAGGATACAATCATGAATGATCATGACAAACACATTTGTATGGAGGATATGATTGAGAGCTATGAAAATCCTACTTCCCCCACTCAAGAGGACATTCTAGGACATGAGGATGTAAGTCTAGATAATCATGACAATCAACTATTTTCTTCTCCTAATATCTTCTCTACACATGAAGAAGATAGTTTAGTGTTAGAAGATAGCGTTAGTGAAACTCATTAAAAAATTCTTCCTCCCTTCCTTGATGCCCCTACCATTTCAAAAGATCTATTTGAAAAAAAAAAATCATCATTGGTAACCATGAAACTTCTAGTTATCCTTCTCTTGATGCCTCTCCTATGAGAGATGAAGCTATCTTACCAAATCCAACTATGACATGTGATGAACCTATTATTTGTCACTTTCCTTTAAGCTCTCCTCATAGGGTCAATATTATGGCACATAAGAATGATACCTTAAAGAAAACAGACTTGACCAAATTGAGCCTTCTTCTCATATCATCACTCTTGATACTCAAATATTTCCAACCATTAATCATCACCCTATGTATGTTGAAGTTATTTTGGACACACCTAAGAACCCTATCATTCTTTACCTGCCATCACAAAAGAAAGAAGCTCAAAATACACCCAACCTCATTCTTCCAAATCATGGTCTTCGTGATTGTCCTTTCATCAAAATCAACCCATCCAAAAAACCTTCACTCAACATCCATACTATCACTCAAGATTCTTCCAAGCAAACTCTAACCTTGGTACATCCTAAATTGATAGATATCTCATTAAACATGCATCAAGCAAAAATTTTGTTTCCTTATCCACATAAATAGCATTAGTTGTTGCTCCTTTCCATGCAATAGTTGTAGGATCATAACATACTCATTATTGCATGTTTTGCATCCATTGCAAGGGGCAGCATACCATCATCCATTCCAAGCTCACACTTGTCCTACACTAAGTGGGGGAAAATGGTTAGAAATCGTTATCCCTGTATGTCACTTCTTGTTGTCTCTCTTGACTAATCATTAACCTTTCATGAATGTATAAGATCAAGCTTGGGATGTGGATGACATGTCTTAAGATTGAATCACATGTGACATACTCACTTTATTCAAGACACAACTTATTGAAAACATATGACTTGGCATAGGGATTTTTGAATAAGATCTCATACCCTCTTCTACTTTAAAGCAATTGCTCATAGTAATGGTGTTAGCAACTGCTTTAAAGTTGGGGCATACATAGACAACATCTTTTTGAAAATTTCATGGCATGATTTACTTTTTCTTGTAAGTGTCCTCTCCTTGGTGGTGTCATTGGGTTTTATGTCTTCCAAAAGCATAAGATCAACTGAAGTGGCCTGATATGAATAAAGCATCCCATGGATAACGATCTAAGAAGGGAATAACTATCAAATTAAGTAGTCTGATGTGAACAAGGCATCCCATGGATAACGATCATCTGACACCCTAACTTGTCCTCTCTTGGAGACATTAGGCACAATTCTCCCTAAGAAGAAGACCTTACATCAAAAAATAAAAATCCCCTTTAAACAAAATTTTTACATTCAAAAAAATTTACAAAAAGCATTTTCATTGTGGTGCCTTATCAATGTTATCAGGATCATAACTTTGGTATGGTTGGTATAATGGGAAGCCGACACACTTGCATGAATTTATCACAAACCACTTCTTTGGGACATCTCACCCTACAGACAACCTGATGTTTTGTGGCCCCAGAGTGAACTCATCATTTCCACCCTATCTTCCTTTCCTTTAGTTCTTGCCATTGCATGATTGTGTATCTTGATGATTTGACTCAAGATCTTGGATCCTGGGGGCTTGACTGTCTTCTTGATCTTTATCATTCTTTGTCACCTGCATCTATACACTCGGATCTCTCTTGAATGTCTACTTTAAAGCATAAGTTTGAAGCAAGTTCATCCTCTCACTAAAATGGGGGCTAAATGTATCGTAGAAAAAAATTCAACTTGCTTGATTTGGGGAATAATTGATGATAAATTAGACTTAATGAGGCCTTGATTTAGTGTTGTGAGGTGTTTTACACATCCACACTAGGTCTTGGACCCTTGCAAACTAAATAAAATGCATTTATCGATGTCTTGTGAAGGTGTTATGAAGTGTTGTAACATATTTCTACACTTTTCTAGACTCTTCTTATTATAATTCATCTAAAAATAATCTTTTCAAGTCCTATTTCAAAGTGTTGTAAAGTCTTGTAACAAGCTTTCATGCTTTTCTAGGCTTTTCACCACTATTTACACCTTTCTTATGCTTTATTTGGCCCCTTTATGCAATTGCAAGTCATAATTAAGTGTATTTTTGAATGTAAACCTGAAAAACAATATTAAATGCAACTTAATTCTTGACATCCACTTACAAGCCTAGATTTGGTCACATTTTCCATGGGTGGTGAATGAGTCTCACTTCCAGGCCTAATTTTGGTTTGCATTTTTGGATACCCAATTGTCTGAAATGGGCTCCGAAACAATTTCATAGAACTGGGAATAATTCACCTAGGATGGCGAATGAGTCCCACCAGGCCTAAAAATAAAAATTATCAACATTCTAGAAGTTGTTTCTAGTCTCCATCAAGATATCAAGTGCACACTTTCAGTTTCATCCATTTCTGTTGTAATTTGCATTCATTTTTAGGTGTTTCTACATATCATAATGTGTTTTCAAACAATCTACATTTCATTAGTTTTACATTAATAATCAATCCATTCTATCAATTTGTTGCATTTAGATAATTTCATTTAGGCTTATTTTCATCATTCATACATTAATTCAAGTGAACCACCTCAATTTTGGGGTTCTATCTCTCTCCTTTTAGGTGAAAAACCCTAAGAGTGCAAGAGAAGTTCATAGCACCACAAAATTGATGGTTCATTCCCAAAATAAAAATAACATTTAAAGTTAGCCATAGTTGACCATCCTACTTCATGAAATATTTCACTAAAGGGATGATGAATAGTGAAGGATGGTAGAATCTATTGGAGGTTATAGTGAACCCCATAGCTTCCAGAGATCATCTACAAGCAAAATTTATATCACATCTTAAGAGAAAAAGAAATGACTATGCTCATGAAACCTTGAGAAGAGAACTAATCCATACACACATCTTATATATGTCTTCTGTATTGAAATTTGAATTATAATTAAAGAGAATTATTACAAAGTACAAAATTAATTCTTATAAAAGAAAAAGTGCAAACCCTAGATGAAGACTTGATTAAATTGTGACAAGCATCCTAATCGTATGTAATGAGATAACTTGACTTATAAATAGCCCAATTTAATAATAAAAATGTACTTCTAAGATTATTTTAAGTAATTAAAGTTATAAGGGACCTACTAATCAATTAATGACTAATTAATCATTAAGTGATTTCCTAATTACTCCAACACCTCCCCTTAAGATCAACTTAGGGAGAAACTAAACAACTGATAAAGGATATAATGATGGACGCATGGATGGGTATCAACTATAAGGAATGATGAGGTACCCATGTATAAACAAATGAAATATGTCATAACCAAAGAAAAGGAGAAAACAACATGGGTAAAAACTCCTATCCATAAGAGAGAAAA
Source organism: Sequoia sempervirens (assembly GCA_007258455.2). Taxonomy (NCBI): domain Eukaryota; kingdom Viridiplantae; phylum Streptophyta; class Pinopsida; order Cupressales; family Cupressaceae; genus Sequoia; species Sequoia sempervirens. The sequence goes on from VDFB02191675.1 coordinate 15,321, forward strand.
TGAGAATAATTGCACTAGTGAAAGAAGAATAGGAGGGCTCAATGTGACCCCCTAGGGGTTTCTTCTGTCACACAAGTACAATAGATGTCCCCCTAGTAGGAGAGAGGATATGAGGATATGAATACCCCCATTAATAAAGAACTCATGTGCCAATGTTGAACACCTAAGAAAAAAAATAATCCATTACTCAAAAAAAACATTTCTAGACTTAGGAAGAAACAAATCCACAAGTGATTGGAGAAGTTGTTCCCTAATTATTGAAGAATCAAGAATCCAAATTCAAATTATGTGTGTCTCTAAAAATTACTCATACGTCCACATGCTAGAATGAGATGATGTCAATCTAGAAATTGGTGAAGACTGATATAGAATAATCTGCAAAGATGATAAAGATGATGGACCGGCAATAATAATGCGGTTGTCAATAAAGATCCTCAAATTAATCCTCCAACTCTGCAATATGAGACTACAAAAAGGATGATATGTTTGTAAGACATAAATTCCAAGTTGTTGTGCTTGAAAGAAGATGAATGTATTGTTGTATTAAACCAATAGGGGACAAGTATGTGGTGTTTCCAAGCTAATCAAGAACAATAGAAGATGGAGATTGCATCTCAATCTAAAGAGTGGGAACATGAAGAAAATTCCTTGAACCTGTGGAACATATAATGCCTATGACATATTCAAGCTCCTCTAAAGTGTCATCATCAAAGGGTAGGTAATCTACATCTACAATAGGAAGTATACAATTTGTAGGAGGATCCTCTAGGTATAAATAGATATGAGGGTCTCCATGGATCTCTCAAAGTCGATTCCAAAGTATGTGGGGACAATCAATGTTTGATACAACACACATAGTGTCTTGATCAACACTAGAAAAAATCACTCCTACAACATGATAACTATTAATACCCCTTGTTGATCTACTCCCTAGTGTTCCTAGTGTAAGTATGAGTCCATATAGATAAGGAAAAATATCAATACACTTGAGATGTGTTAGGATGTTATTTTTCAAAGACTCATAGTTATCTTTTTCCAAGATGAACATAGAAGGATGAAAAAATAACTCATGATACATCGTCAAATGAAAAAATTGGAAACTAATCAATACATGTTAAGTAGATCAAATGAAGCCATTTCACACAAAAATATCATTTCCAAGTTTCAAGATGTTCATGTAATTAACATAAATGTAAAAAAAAAAAAATGAATAAAATGTACTTGGAGTAGATTCTGCAAAAAGTAAATGAATAGCTTTGAAAAGCTCTAAAATGTCTTTCATCATAAGAATCGTGAAATTAGAGATACAAGAAAGAAGTTATGAGATGGGAAGCAAAAAATGATGATCTAACTTTGAATAAGATTAAATTTAACTAATAGAAAAATATAATGATGATACCTACAACATTGGAAATTACTTAGACCTAGCTTTATGTATCATAGAAAAAGGGAACCCCTAAGTTTAATGTCTAAATCTAGGATTGATTTTGCTCCTTTTTCAAAGGTGCATTAGGATGCAAATCAACAAGGTGATAAGATTAATTTTCAGCCATGAAGGTGAGTCAAGCAAACATGGATCTAATACTTTTGAGCCTTAGAAATGGATTGGAATTGATCTACCTTAATTAAGATAATTAGACTATGTGCCCTAAAATAAAAATTGCAAGATACCAACAATTGCAAAATTGAAACAAGTATTTGTGGGCAGATCTACGAAGGGTAGAGTGATGTGTACCTATCCTAAAAAAATTATGTTTTTCTAAATATGAGGAAAGTGGTTCCCAAGGGCATTTGGGTCCTTGTAGGGGTGTCCTACTCTGCTTTTTCAATCCTCTAATACCATATCGAAGATCCTTGTTTCTGCTTGCAAACTTGTTGCATCACTATCAGACAATTTTGTAGGTGGGTTTTTGTGAATTGCCAAAGTGTAGGGATTTTGAATGGATAAATTATCTTTAATCTTCCTTCAATCCTCTTCAAACCTAAAATCTATAGATTCAAAGAGAGAATACATGATGTGTCATTTAGGGGCTTTCCTTAGTCAAACCTTATGTTAGTGTTTCCATTTCCACAATGGCAATGTTAATGATAGGAAAGATAACTGATTGGAAGGAATGATTAATTAAAAAAGTATTGCAGGTCACTACCCTTCAATGGATTCCTTGAAAGATTGAAGTCATACACATTACTTCAAGGTCTTAGATCTTGCTTGCTTGATTGCTTGAATTTCTTGGACACCTACAACAAGGGTTAGCCTTCACAAACAATGATAACATAAACCTATATAAACTCACATAGGATTTGACATGATGCTTGGATCTTGAATTGTTACAACAAAGCTCTAAAAATGTTTCCCTTGACTTACTCTTGACAATAGATCTTGCTCATAAATTCTCCTTAGATTTGAAATGATGCAATAACTAGGTATTTATATGAATTTATTCAATTTCTAGCAAATTAAATCCTGATAGCTAGCATTTGCAAATTAAATTTCTAATATTAAAATGTTGACACTAACATATTCAAACTGGGATCCCAAAAAAATAGGGGGACTTAGACACCCAAGGGCATCCCATTCCTAGCCCTATTTTCTAGAAAATAGGTTGTCGGGGGAAAAACATTAAATAAATGACTTTGTTCAATGCTTGCAATTTCTTAAAAAATAATAAAAATAGAATATAGAATGCATAATTTAGGAAATTAGAGGGTCAATTAGGATCAATAATTTAGTGGGAGAAAAAAATAGTGTGAAATTTTTAAAGGTGATAATTTATGATGCTACATTTAGCCCCAACTTTAGTGAGAGTATGAACTTATTCGTAGACTCACACTAAAGTAGAAAATCTATGTCAAGAGGGGTTTGATTGTATAAATGTTGAAGAGATAGGATGACTAAGGGTCAAGGGGGAGTGTGCAAGCCCCAAAAATCTAAGATCCTATGGAAAACCAACATAAGCACAAAGGAACACACACATGTATGAAATATTGTAAGACAAAATACACAAACATACATGTCAGAAATCATGAAGCACATGCGACGAAAACACATGACATAACATAGCATATAAATGACAACATAATGAACACAAACATGATGAAAAGATAATGCAAACACAAGGAAAACACATAAAAAAATACACAAGGTTAGTACTAGAAGGATTCAAGTCAGTAAGTTAAAGAGACCTCAATCTTAAATTGTATTAAATAATAAATGTCATCTATTAAATAAATGTTAGTCAGAGGAATTCAAACATGAGAACTAGCAAGCTGCATTATGCCAAATCACTCATGAGCCACATGGATCTATTGGATATAAATTTGTTTTATGATAGGTGTCCATGCAATAAGATGAGTTTCACATGGCTAGCAAGGTGTGTTATGCCCAACACTCACAAAATACATAACTCTACTAGCAAGCAAGTTGTATTATGCTTGATGGCCATGTTAAGAAATTCATGACTCACACAATAGCAAAGTCTAATATTTTCAAGGTGAATCACAAACTAGAAGGAAACATGGGCTTGTGAAGTCTGGTATTCACTAGGTGAGCCCCCAAGACAAGGTCAAAAAATGAGAAACACACTAGGTCTAGTGAAGTCTACTATTCACTAGGTGTGTACCCATGTCAACCATACCAAGTGGTGCAGTCACAAATGGAGGGTCTAAAAAGGACTATCCAACCATGTAGCTTAGAGTTAAAATAATGAAAATAACACAAGATATTGATAAAAAAACATGAACTTTCATTGATTCAGGAACTAGAAATCTTATATGCATCATATGCAAAATAATTAGGGCTCACATGCCTACTACAAGGGAATTACAACATTACAATTGGCACAAAGGCCTTATTATAGTCCCACAGCTAGGTAACACAAAATATTTTAACTTTAATCCTAAAATCCTAACTAACTCTATTGATGACTACTTTCCTATGAATTACCAATGATCTTAAATATGATCCTCCAGCTCCAATAATGGTTCACATTAGCCTCAAGGGTTTACAAACCCCAATGAATGATCAAGTGTATCGGTTGGCCTTAAACATGAAAGATAATCCTTCACAAAACGAAATGTATTGCATGTTGCAAGGTGTGCACCCTTGGTCTCCTTATGTTGTGTAGTGCAGTCCTTAGGTTCATGAAATGGCTTAACCACCTCATGTGTATTCATTAACTTTGGTAGTTGTATCAAGCATTAACAGGTCAATCTTTTGGTGCAATGGCAACCATCTTTGTAACAATTGGTATAAGAGCTTGGGTCACAAGTTCAAATCCCTCGCTTGCTCTAGGGGGGTTGTTGCAAGGTGTTTTCTGTAACACCCCTCCTTTTTGTGCTCCATTAATCAAGCAATGTTTTCCTATGCTATGCTTCGATCATGTTAGCATGTGAATTAATGATGCTTTATGCTTTGATTATGTTAAATAATGTTAGCTTTGTCAGTTAGTGATATTGTATTGGTGAAGGGGACTGGGTTGTATCACTCGCTAGCGAGTGCCCTACGATTCTGAGATTCCCTCTTCACGGTGTGTCTGATCATATTATGTATATATGCACGTTCGACATTCTCTTTGTTGCAGGTTGGCAGGTACATGACATCGACTCCACTTGGTTTCCAGGTCTGAGCGTGTCCATTGATCAACGAAAATTAATTGGGAGATAGTAGCTAGGGTTTCCGAACCAGGTCATCACCCTAGTCATAGCATGTTGTTGGTTTGTCGTCAGGGTCAGTTGTTTTAACTTGGTCAGTTCCCTTTGAGTGTTTATTTAATTGCAAATTTAAAGTCTATTTAATGACTTGCGTAGTCTAATTAATGACTAAATGTGTGTTTAGTTTCAAGCTAAAAGTGATTAAATAGCTTTTGGAAATTATAGATAATAAATGTTTTGTCTTTTGGAGATGTTGAAAATTAGTGGTTAATTAATTAATTTAATTGAATTAATAAAATAATCTAATTATTGAATTAGATTGATTTTATTGATAATTTGAATTAATTGTGTGAATTAGCTAAATTATCCCTTTTGGAATTAAAGGAGTAAAAGATTTAATTCTTTTGTTGAATGAAAAGTGTTAAACCATTTGAATTCAAATTGGAAATAGAAATGGTTTAAAGTTATTAAAAATTCAAATAATTTCCTATGCAAGACTTTGGGGTAGAAAAGATATTTTCTAAATTAGTTGACTATTTTGGAAAGATATTTGTGAAAGGTTGAATATGAATTTGAAATGGAATTCAATTTGAAATTTAATTTAGTTTGAATTTGAATGAGAGTTGCATTTGTATTTGAATGTAATTAGAATTAGAATTAGAATTAGAGGTTGAGTTTGAATTTGAATTTGAAAAGTTTGGAAAAAGGATATATGTTTAGTTAGGGTTTTTCTTTCAATCCTCCATGGATTCTTGGTTGGAGTTTTGTGTGGAGAGGCTTGAAGGAGTGCTTGGAAAATCTTCATGGTGGAGGCTTGCAAATTTTGGAGAAAACATAAGGTTCTACCTTTTCTCCCTTCCTCTTCTTGCTCCTTTGAATGATTAAAACATAGTGTTAGTTTCAATAGAAAATTCATGGAAAAGCTTATCAATTTGCAAAGTTGTAAA